>JRUC01000515.1:0-14004 GCA_000806385.1 Leptographium procerum
CTTTCGCTCTTATACATATATTCGTCTTCCAATCCTCCCCTCTCCGTCTCTACCTTCAACACAAGTCACTGTTCGCCGTTCTTCTGTACACTATACATAACACTCTTCACACACTTCCAAGCAGCCCCCTCAATCTACCGCAATGCAGCTCATCAGCTACCTCGTGCCCCTGGCCGGTCTGGCCTCGATGGCCAATGCTGCTGCCTTCAGCAACACGACTAGCGTGGCCTCGTCTACGTCGTCGTCCAAGACGACCCTGCTCTCGACGGGCTCGACGTCCAAGGCCTCGACCGTGACGGGCACCAAGACGGGCTCGACGTCCAAGGTCGTGCTCACGACCGGCTCGCCGACAACCACCACCGCCATCACGACCGCCTACACCACGTACTGCCCATCGTCGACCACCCTTGTCTACAACAACAAGACCATCACCATCTCCAGCGCCACCACGCTGACCATCACGGACTGCCCCTGCACCTTCCACACGTCTACGCCCACAGTCGTCCCGACAACGGCCAAAGCTGTCAACTCGACCACCATCAAGACGACCACGTTGGCCACGACCAGCAAGACAGTCAGCTTCACCAACACCACCACCACCAAGACTGCCGTGCCCACAACTGTCCTCCCCACCACTGGCACCACCATCAAGACTGGCAGCACCGTCGTCCCAGGCACTACTACCAGCACTGCCACCCCGACCTTCATCACGGGTGTCACTCATGGCACGACCATCATCCCTGGTACCACCTCTGGCACAACCACTATCCCCGGCACCACCGTCATTCCGGGCACAACCAAGGGCAGCACCACCGTCCCCGGCACCACCATCATCCCCGGAACTACCAGCGGCACGGTCACCATCCCCGGCACTACCATTCTCCCGGGCACCACCATTGTCCCGGGCACCACCATTGTTCCGGGCACCACCAAGGTGGCTACGGGTACCACCGCCGCCTCGGGCACAACTCTGGCCACCACCACCCACACCGCTACAGGCACTTCCACCACCGGCGTTGTTACTGCTGGTGCCAACCACGCCGGTTCGAACGCTGCTGTCCTCGGCCTTGTGGTTGTCGTTGGAATCGCTGTCGTGGTCCTGTAAATGGAGCCGGAGCTTGGCTCTCTGATTCATTAATTTTCTGATTTTTTTCCCTTCCTGCCCTAATCGAAATCTCCTACGAATTTCGCCCTCCCATCCCATTAATATGAGGTTTGGCAAAGCGGGGCCGGGAAGCTTGAAGTGCACAGAGCTCAGAGTGCCGGCCTCCGGCCTCCGACGAACAATATCGTCAAAAGGCGTTCAGGGATGTCGGCGTCATTGTCAGCAGCGGAAGCAGTCTGTATTTTATACCCTTCTATTCATTCCTTTACAAGACGGATTCCCGGTTTTGGACATACTATAGGTATCTAGGTATTGGGAGAGTCTGGAGACATTGGATGTTGTGCTGTCTCTCAGAGGCAGAGTAGTTTTTGCGGAAGACTAGTAATAGAAAAAACTATATAAAGAATTAAAAAAAAAAACTATACATTCCTTCAATTGATTCAATCCTGTGAGACGTTTGCTCTTTTGAGGCAAGAAAGCCTCCAGAAGAGGTTTTTATATTGTAAACGACTTCAACAGGGGACGGAGTCGTTCCTGGCCTGTAAGGCGGCCGTACAATGTCGGCTATACGCTCTAAACTTCCTTCCTTGCCGCCGTTTGAATTTCCCGTATTACGTGTCGCTCTCATCTGTACGATTAACATAGGCAAAACATCGCTGGAGTATTCTTACAACGGTTTGAAGGATAGCCGGTGCTATTGACCACTCAAGAGCCGAGAACGGCCACACAAAAGGCAGGGAGACGGAAGCGTTTGGCCGCTCCTTAATACTCGTATTTCCATTGTGCTACATACACAATATACTTTGTCATTTCGCCAGTGTCCTGGCCTGTCTCCCAAAGCACCAGTTGTAAAGACGGTCCTCTCCTTCGTAACAGCCCGACGTGATTACTCGTTAATGATAGTAGCACATACAAATTAAAGAGTAGAAAAAAACGACTGCAGCTAGCAGCTCACCGGATGCGAACGCGACCAGAGGGGCACAGTTGCAGCTCCTGTTATAATCATGACTACCCGCGCTTCTCTCTCTCTCATACAGCTACCTCCCTTCTGGGGACTGCAGCGTATTCTAGATACAGTCTACCTATAGACGAACAAAAAAACAAGAGCATGGGGCGTAAAAAGAGGTTGAGAAACAGACAATGTGGCGACAGCAAATACAAAAACGAAAAAAGGAGAGCACAACCAAAACAACCAAAACACGGGCCTCTTTGAAAATGTAGCATCCATCCGTCCTTGCCAGCTGTCGTCGTCCCTCAGGCTCCCTGCGAAAAGGCGACAACTCCTATTCATCAACAACAGAGGCGAACTTGTCGAGCATTGCTGCTTGGATTGCCTCATACTATTATAGCAGAAAATATTAGTCAGCTTTCTATAGTTAACAGTTGCAAAAAATTATCCAGACTCACCTTCTTGGTAATCTTGTCCTCGCCTTCGGACGGCACCTCGAACTTGAGGCTGCGCAGCTGCGACTGCAGCTCCTGCGTGGCGTCGCGCACCTTGGCCCAGGGCAGCCCCTGGGCGATGGCCTTTTGCGCCTCGTCGTGGTAGCCCATCATCAGGCGCATCATCCAGTTGGTCTTCCAGATGGGGCAGAACTGGTCGTAGTCGGAGTAGCCGTTCTGCTGCAAGAAGTCCTCCTTGATCAGCGTGGCCAGGTCTAGCGTGATCTTGTCCGGGTCCGACAATGCCGACTTGCCGACCAGCTGCACGACCTGGTCCAGCTCCTCCGAGTCGGACAGCAGCTGCTTGATGCGGTCGCGCAGCCGCGGGAAGTCGGGGTACTCCTTCTCGTACCACCGGTCTAGCACGGTCGTGTACTTTGAGTACGACAGCGCTGTGTTGACCGACGGGAAGTGCTTGCGCTGCGCCAACTTCTTGTCCAGACCCCAGAACACCTGCACGATGCCCAGCGTCGACGCCGTCACCGGGTCCGAAAAGTCACCACCGGGCGGGCTCACCGCACCCACGATGCTGACGCTGCCCTCGCGCTCCGGCGAGCCCAGCGTCTGCACCCGGCCTGCACGCTCGTAGAAGCTTGCCAGCTTCGCACCCAGGTACGCCGGGAAGCCCTGGTCAGCCGGCATCTCTCCCAGCCGACCGGAGAGCTCACGCAGCGCCTCGGCCCAGCGCGACGTCGAGTCTGCCATCATAGCCACATTCAGGCCCTGGTCGCGGAAGTACTCCGCCACCGTAATCCCCGTGTAGATGCTGGCCTCGCGCGCTGCCACCGGCATATTGGATGTGTTGGCAATGAGCGTCGTGCGCTTCATGATGGGCTCGCGGCGCCCGTCAATCTCGATTGAGAGCTCGGGGAAGTCCTTTAGCACTTCGGCCATTTCGTTTCCTCTCTCGCCCTGTTTTGTATTTTGTTAGGGTTGTATTTTTCTCTGTCTCTTTCTTTTTCTCTTTCGTTTTCTTCTTTCTCTTCTTTCACTGTGTTGAGAGGGTCACCTACACATCCGACATACACGATAATGTCGCTGTTGGAAAACTTGGACACCGACTGGCTGATGACGGTCTTGCCGCAGCCAAAGGCTCCGGGGATGGCCACGGTGCCGCCCTGCACGCAGGGGAAGAGCGCATCCAGCACGCGCTGTCCGACCAGGAACGGCTGGCTGGCCGTTAGACGCTCGGTCGACGGCCGCGGAGCGCGCACCGGCCAGGTCTGCATCATGCCGAACGAGGTCGTCTTGCCGTCGAACTCGACGTCGAGCAGCTTCTCGTCGACCGTGTAGCTGCCAGCAGCGGAGATGCGCTTGATGGTGCCACGCGCCCGCGGCGGGAGCAGGATCTTGTGCACGGTGATAAACGAGTTCTCGTAGACGGTACCCCAGACGTCTCCGCCCGCAATGTGGTCGCCGACCTTGGCCGTCGGGGTAAAGTCCCATTTCTTCTTGCGGTCGAGCGCAGGCGCCACCACGCCGCGCGGGATGTAGATGCTCTTGGAGAGGTCCGCAATCGATGCCAGCGGCCGCTGGATGCCGTCGTAGATGTTGTTTAGCAGACCGGGGCCGAGCTCAACCGACAGCGGCTTGCCTGTTCGCTGCACGGGGTCGCCGACCTGGACACCAGCTGTATTGGGGAGAGAGGAAGGAGGTCAGAAACGATTGAGTGGGGAGCCAGGAGCAGAAGAGGACAGAAGAAGACAGAAGAAGACGGGGAGAAAACAACGACAGAAAGGAAAAAAACAAGGGGAGCGGGAGAGTGCGCATACCCGTCTCTTCGTACACTTGGATGGTGGCCCGATCAGCGCTGATGCGGATAACCTCACCGACCAGATTGGCCTGGCCAACCTTTACCAGCTCGTACATGGCCACACCGTCTAGGCCCTCGGCAACCACGACGGGTCCCGACACCGAGTAGATCTTGCCCTTATGCTCCATGCTTGTCTGTTGGCCGTGGAGATGGAGAGCAGGCGGATTGTGAGGTCAACGAGCAGGCAACAATTGCGTCGCACGGATTGACCTTTCTGTTGATAGAGAGGGATAAAAAAGAAACTTGATGAGAAAAAAACGGGCGGTGCGTGATGATGGGACAAAGACCACCAGGGAAAGACCAGTCTCTTCTGCCGTTGTTGGTTCGGAGAGAGCTTTGCTGTTTGTAGTACCGCTGCTGATCCACTACAGGTCCAATGCAGATGGCAGATTGAGGGTTTGGTGAAGGGGAGGATGAGAATTGATGGAGGTTGGCTGCCGGCGTATGGAAAGTTGGCCCCAGTGGAGACGTTGAGCTTCGCGGCCTCTGATTTGACCGCTGGCTGTATTAGTGGAGCTCTCTAGGCCTCGCGGGGCACCAAGCGATTAGTGTACAGTACTGACTGAAAGCAGAAAGTGCATGAAATTGCCGCAAAAAATAAACCAGAGATAGCGGTTTAGTGCCCAAGGCAACTGCAATCCAAAGCTCATCTGCACTAAAACGTAAACTCATTATCATTACCTATATAAAGGACAAACGACGAGCTATTCCAAGTGACCCCAAATATATATAGAGGTAACAAGAACAAGAACAAAAAAAGGGAGATGAGATGAGGCGTGACAGGCAGCCCAGACATTCACCCTGAATCCCACACTTCAAAAGCATTGTTGTCATGTTACCGCCCAGACCGCCCAGACTTCTCCTCCCAGAATTTAACCGCGAAACGTCATCGCCATAGTATACCAGAAACGCAGGACCCAATATCTGCTGTAGCACAAAAAGAAACAAAAAGGAACAAAAAAAGCGTTGCCTAGGACGGTCTAATTGGTGGATTTACAGTGCTGGTGTGTATCATCATGCCATCGTTTATCTTTTCTCTGCATGCAACTCGTTGCCTTCGTCACATTCGCGTGCTGCCGGCGACATCCTGAGCCCCGACGGTTTCAAGAGGCATCGTCAGGCTCTTCTCCCATTCTTTCATCAAGTCAGTGGCTGTACGCTTGATGTTGCCAGGCGTCAGTCGGTTCAGTGCTGCTGGCCAGGCAATGTCGTTAGCCTTGCCGGCTGACGGCGACGTTGGTGACGAAACCATGGCATTGTTCCTAGAAGAACAACTCAAAAGTTAGAAATCATGCTATTGCTACTGCTGCTACTGCTGCTGCTGCTGCTGCTGTTGTTGTTGTTGTTGTTGCTGCTGCTGCTGTTGTGCTTCTCTTCTTTGTGTCAGGGAATGCTGCTTGCTCTCTGCTTTCATTCACTTACAGCGATGTCGTGTTCTCATCTGCTTGCTCAGGAATAGCAGACACGTCTCCGTTCATCGTCGATCCGCTCCAACGCGGCGACTTCACGGTCGGACTATCCCAGCTCGACCACTCGCTGTCATCATATGACTCAACCGTGAGCGGCGTCCACGAGAAGCGCTTATTCGACTTCTTCGAACCCGACCTTGAAAGCTGCGTCTTGCTGTTGCCGGCGCTCGTGGCCCCATTACTATCTTTCGAGCCTTGGTCGTTCAAGTTTGCATTTCGAGAAGTCGGCGTAGGTGTTGCGTCGACTGTGAAGGCTCTTGCCAGGTTTGGCCGTGTTGACCCGTTTGTAGAGGCACGAATCGTGTTCTGCTGGTCTTCGTCACCGAAAAGATCGGCCCGTGAGCTCAGATCGCCGCTGCGCATAGACGACGGGGTTCCCCTCTGGATGGGTTCGTCCCCCATCGTAGCCTGGCGGAGGTCTTCTACGAATGTCCACAGAGTTGCGGTGAGGTCGCCGGCAACTTGCTTGAGACCGGCCGCCTGATGGTCGGATTGTGCAGCCCAAGAGGCCCGCTTCGACAGCTGTACAGCAGTCTTGGGGGCGTACCGGCCCAGGTTCTGGTAGAAGGGGGAATCCGGCTCATGTGCCGAAGCTGGAGACTTGGTGAGCCCCTCATCATCGTCGGTCTGGTCTTCGTGGATGGAGAATCCATCTGATACTGCCGTCTTCGTCGGCGAGAGCAAGGACAGTGCCCTCGTATGCCTTCCCGTGAACACACGCCTCTTGGATTGGGGTGGAGTGCTCGGGACACTGCCGGTTTGCTGGGTAAGCAGCAGCGCCTTTCGCCTGTCTAGTTCACCGCTGCGCTTTGTTTCGGCAGAGTCGCTGGAGTCCGATGATGGGAAATCCGAAGCTGCCATCGAAACAGGCCCCATCTCCGGAGCTGGAGCTGCTGCTGCTGCCAACTTTGTCGACATCTGGCGCAGAGGTTCTGTCCGCCGAATCTCCGCCCTCTTGCGCTGCACTTCGTAGGTTTGCCACTGTCTCTTCAGCTTGGAGAGGCCGGCCTCGGCACGAAGAAGATCTTCGCGCAGCTCGAGCACTCGTCGCTCTTGAGCAGCTATGGCTGTGATTATGTCGGCTGGATCAGATGGTGAGGCTAGAACCGAGGAGATGTCTACCGGCGTGCTTGGGAATGAAGCAATGGTCGCTGAGGTCGGCACAGGCCGTGATGGAAAGGCAGTAGGCAGAGCGATTGGCAGTGTGAGCGAGAGTCTGTTAGAACGAGATGCTATCGATGCCGACCGCGATGGCCTCGTGCCCAGATCATCATCTTGGTCAGCATCACCAACGTCGGCGGCATTGGCCGGCATGGGCATGGGCATTGCAGACGAGGACAGCGACAATGGAGGCGGGGGCATTGCCTCGGAAGAGCGCGGCATGCTGACTGGTGTTGAGATAGACGATGTGAGGTTTGAGTTTTCAGCTGCTTCGCCGGTAGCCGCAGCAACAGAAGCAACGCCTTCACGACTGCGTACACGCGAACGAGACTGAGGGGCAGCCTGAGGCAATGAGCCCGCCATGACGCCGCTAGACAGCTCGAATAGGTGCTCCACGGTGGCTCGATCAAAGGGGCTGATGCGGTGGTCCTTGTCGGCAGCTGGCCCAGTTGTCCGCTCAAAGGTGTGTCGGCGGAGAATGGATGCAGTGCGGCCGAGGAAGCCTAGGCTGCGAGCGGTCGAGAATGAGGATGAGGTCGAGGACGAAAATGCCGGATGCACGGACGACGTGAGCAACGGGCGCTTCTTCTTGCGGTGAAGAGCAGGATGGTAGCGCCAGCGCCGTTGGCAGTATTGGCGAGAAAGAGGGGACGTCGTTCTTGGAGAGTTGGCAACGACAATGGCCCGATCGCGGCGGATCAATTGTCTTTCGTGGGAGAGAAGGCGGGTGGTGGCGGAGGTGAGGCAGAGGGCGAGGAGAAAGGCGGTCATAAGGAGTATTTTTGTGGCCAGCCGAGTATAAATATCCCCTATTTTTTCGGTGCCGGTCCCTAATTATACTGGGAAGGATATGCGTATCCTATCCTTTGCAAGCCATTCATTGGTGGCACAGGCTGGTTGTGCGTTGCGGACGCAGCGTCGGGATCCGCAGCCCCAGAGTTATCTAGCTGTGTTGGGCAAGTTGACGACCAGGGGGTTGGTGAATAAAGAGGGCCGCAGGGCGATGCCGTGGAAAAGAAGATTGCTGAGCAGTCAAGGCCGCATATAATAATGTCTGGGCTCCACTGCTGTGGCCGGCTGCATGGGCTGCGGGAAATGAGGGTAAGATGCAGAACGTCGAAAGAGCTGGGTCAGGTTGCCTGCGGGAGCTGTCGTGTATCGTATCTTGCGTCTCGTCGATGCGACCGTTGTCGTCCTCCGATAGCAGCAGACGCTTTGTATACGTCAAATGAGAGGAGGCCCGAATTGGGGAGCATGGCCCAGTGGAGCAGTCGGTGGAGCAGTGGCGGGCGATGCAATGGTTGAAAGAAAATAACGTGTAATATCGTAATACTTTCGCTGTATGCGTACTCGGAATACTGGTAATCCTAAATCGTCGGGATGGAGGGTGGCTCAGGCGGTGGATGCCAGCCAGGCAGACTCGAAACAGAGGTGGTTGGCGAGGGGAGGAAAAGGTGCGTCAGAAAAGGAAACAGGGCTCGCAGATGTTTTAAGTCAGACACGACGCGCTGCGAGCGTGGTCTTCTCGGCAGTCGGCAGGCACGACCTTCATTTCGGGTCTCCTGACGTTTCGCTGATTTCCAGCGTGTTGTATACGGGCAAGGAAAGTGTGGTGTTTTATTTGTTTTTATGCTGAGCTTCACTAGCAAAACCCCCCAGATATGGAAACCACAGTAACATAGTAAGATACAGAAGTACGATACAGGTACGGCGACCCACCTACACAAAGCACCATCTTACAGAGTACTATGCAGGAGATGATGTTGTTATAGCAGGTTCCGGCGGGATCCACCCGCTATTAGCGCACGAAACGGCGCAATTTAGCCTGAATCGTCCGCCTGTCAGTCAGCATTGTAGTGACGCACAGGAGAAATGTAAACATTGTTTTTGTCACTGCTGAGAGGGCTCGTGCTTCTATTTGGCTGCGAGGGCGAGATCCCTGAGGTGTCTTGGAGAGAAATGCGGATGATCTGCACAAACGAGCGGTGCAGCGTGGCACACAAGATATCTTACATATGCAAGATACATAAAGAGAAGACTGTAAGATACGACAGTTCGTGTAATCTGTACTCGTACGACTTGTGAACAATGACAGTACCCCTAGCCAAAGTTCCCGAGTACTCGTAGAGCACTCCGAGTACCGAGAAGAGCATTCGAAACATTCTTCATCCCAACTCAAGGTCGTATTGAAGCGGGCTCCAAATGTTAATGGGCAATGTTAGCTTGCAGAGAATAAGAGACGCCACATAACCCTACGTCTCGGTACGCGTTGCCTCGACTAAAGATGCCGTAATCAGAAGATGCTCCTCTATATACTCGCAGAGTCACTGAGAAGCTGAAGACAAATAGCATTCTTACCTGCTCGATATACCTGCCCAGACAATCAAGCAACAACAGGGCAGCGATTCCAGTCCCGTACTGATCCGGTTGCCTGGGCTCCCTCTGCAGCAATACCAGGCTGCATCTCATGCATCCTAAGATAGCTTCGCGCTAAACGAAGTCATCTCCGAGTAGGATAGAGAGTTTTGGACTGGCAAGCCGCTGACGACAGCTAAATACGCCAATACTCGGCGTTGAACCGCCAGCGGGGTAGAAAGCGCGTTTAACCACAGCTCGTCGCAGTGCTATTTTGTATTCGTACTCTCGTGGAAATGATGCAGAATAGAAGTCGCCAGCAGAGGATGCTGTGTATTTGGTTGACATCACCATATGCTTGACTGTGACGAGAACATGTACTCGTAGAAGTAGCACCTGAGGGCATCCCACCCATCCCAGCAAAGTTCTAGAGTCCATAACAGAACGACGTCAGTCCAAGTCGGCTGTAGACTGTGCCACCAGCCAAACTTCAAGCTTACGTTATGGGGCTCCACTGCACAACAATTACGTAAGTGCTGCTTTCACAGTGCATCGCCATTTAGGGACGGCTCCAACACACTGTTCACTACTTTACGACGCGACTAATTATCAAGACGCGATTTGATAGCTTTTTTTTCAAGATGCATTGCACAGCGAAGCAGCAACCACTACACAGCACCACTCCCGATGCATAGGCTGCGCCTACGAGCCGTTGTATACTCCGAAAATTAAGAGGCACTTTTCTCATCTAATTTGTGAACGGGGGAGAGCCCACTCGCAGTATTTTGCGCCCTCTCACATCTGCTCGATGAATTGGCTCATGGAGGTTAGCCGGACTGCGCCTCGCTGCTGACGTCCTTCTGGACGTCTAGAGCCAGAAAGCTCAGAGCTGCCATCGTTTTTGCCAACCCGCTATGGATCGGGGCATGGGCCCGGCATCAGACGACCTGTCGCAGTCGCCCACGCAGAGCAACGAAGATCGGAGCTACGACCGGTTCGAAGATCCCGAATCGCTCCCTCCGTTCAGCCTAAGGCCTTTGGCCGAGGATAGACCAGGAGGAGGAGACGGTGGGGGTGACTCCCTTCCGGAGCGATCTCTGAACGAGGATGACACCGGCGCGGTCAAGTTCAGTCTCAACTCTGCGGGCCTATATTCGGAGTCGCCCCCTGCCAGCGACGTCGACCGGTCGGCGACGACCCGACGCTCACATTTCTTTGCGGGCAGCGAGGACGACGACAAGTTCTTGGCGATCGACGCTACGCTGCCGCCAGAGACGCCGTGTCTGCCAAAAAACCCGTTTGCCGGGCAGTTCCAGACGCCGCTGCTGGCCGGGTCGCAGCTCTTTGCGCAGACGCCCTTTTCGGCTGCCATCCTGCAGGGCAGCCCGACATCGTCGCGTCCGTCGCCATCCGGCTTCGGCTTCCCAGCACCTGCCACCACCCCGCGAGCCCCCATCTCTTCTTCACTGAAGCCTCGATTCCCCGCGTCAAACCTCGGGGACGAGACGCCGATACAGCTCTTACCGCTGTCGACATCGTCGCAGCCCGGCTACGATGGAACCACTCCGTTTCCTGGCGACACGCCCGGGCCGTCTGTCGTTCCGCAGTCGAGCCCTGTGCACAGGAAGAGGGGTGGCCCAGGGCCGATATCTGAATACGAGCCGATGAGGGAATCGCAGAGGCGACGAGAGGCGTCGTCTGCGCGGCGTGGCGGCCGGGAGGGCGGCCAAGAGGGCGGCGACTTTGGCTCCAGCTCCGACGACGATGTCAACGACATGAGCCAGAAGCGCCGAAGGCTCGCCCGGTACAAAAGGGAGGCGGGCGCCAGGATGCTGTCGACCATCAGTTTGACGCGGCCGTCGTTTAAAGATGACGTCGTAGAGGTGCCTGCGTCGACGAGAAAGGAATGCAGGCCGAGATCGAGGGACAGGTCGAAGGACAGGCTGCCATCCAGCCTCCAGGTTCTCTCCGAAGGTGCCGGTGCTGCCCCCCCGGCAACAGCAGAGACCGTCTTGGTGGGCGACTCGGGCAAGACGGATGCTGATGCGCATGAGAGCGAGGGCTTTGAGGACATTGAGTTCCCTCAGTCCATGATTGACCGATACTCTGCAAAGCCGCCTCCGATCGCAAAGACCCCATCATCTTCAGTTCCCTCGCTTCCGGTCATCGTTCCAACGACAGTCAGGGCGGTCAAGACAAAGCCGGCGTTCTACCGGACAAGCAGCCTCAACGAGACAGACGCCATCCCGGAGACGAGTCCGGCAGGCCGGCAACCGATACCCGTCAAGCTAGTATCGAGTGGGGGCTATTCGCAGCCTCTTCGTCCAGAGTCTCCTTCACATACTTCTATCCTGATGCAAACTCCGCTACCCGTCTCGCAGCGGACAGTTGTGCCGCTAGAGACAGGAGAGGGCGAGATTGAAACGATTGTCCTGTCCGACGGGCCAGACCACGAGACTCCTGCAAACGTGCAGGTGCAGACGGTCCTGGATGGAGTGCTGCTTCGGCCAGTGCCCGGGCAAGAAGAACCAAAGCAAGGACGCAAGACAAGCCCGACAGAAACACGTCTGCAAAATAAAAAACCAGTTCAAGAAACCGAGGATGCAGCGACAGCCGGCCCGTCCTCGCCTCCAGTTCTACCTCCGGCCTTTAGCACCCGAGCCTGGTCAAGAAAAGCGAGGGGGGACGATGCTGCTGCTACAGCAAAGCGGAAACGACCATCGCTGGCCCTGTCGGCTTCATCAAGGGCCAGTTCCATATCCACCGTCAGCAGCTTGTCTTCGACTCCGTCGTTGCCATCACGCGAGGCGACTCCCACAACAGCGAACGAGAGCGACTTGTCAGCATGCAAGTCGGACAGGAAAACGGATGCTGTTAGTGTTGGTGGTGGTAGTGGTGGTGGTGGTGGCGGTGTTGCTGCTGCCGACGAATCCTCGTCACCTCCACCACCCGTTGCCCGAGCGCCGCTCAGGCGGCAGCGGTCGACGGCCATGCTAAGGTCGAGGGCAGTGTCGACTGGCTCATTGAGCAGACCGAGGGCAGCGGCAGCGGCAGCGGCAGCGGCTCGGAGGCAAGCGTCCCCGCTCCTCTCAGGGTCCACAGATGAGCTCGCACGTTCGCCAACTTTCGGCTCGGCAGCTGAGCAGGGCGCAGGGTCCAAGGGCAGGAAGCAGACGGCACGGTCTGCAGCTTCTGCGAAGTTGCTGAGCGGCCTAGCGGCTAGCGAGATAATCGAGCAACAGCAGCAGCAGCACAACAGTAACAACAACAACAACAACAACAACAACAACAACAACAACAAGAGTGCAGGGGTGGCGGCGCGAATCTTTGAGGGCATGGCCTTTGCCATATCCTTTCAGGCGCAGCGGCCGGACGAGAGCCGAGACGACTGCGAGGAGCGGGTGAAGCAGGCGCAGGTGCTGCAGCAGAGGATCCAGGAGGCCGGCGGCAGGGTGCTGGAGAATGGGTTTGACGAGCTGTTCAGGGCGCCGGCAGTGATGACAGCCACGGCGGCGGCGGCAGCGTCGACGAAGGTGACGACGACGATGACGACCCGCGCTGATATTCAGCTGGTGGCCTCGGCAGCTGACACGGGCTTCACGGCGCTGATCGCAGACGGCCACTCGCGCAAGGCAAAATACATGCAGGCGCTGGCGCTGGGCTTGCCGTGCCTGGCGGTGCGGTGGGCGACGACGTGTCTGGAGCGCGGCGTCGTCGAGGACTGGGCGCCGTATCTGCTGTGCGCGGGCCCGTCGGCGTTTCTGGGAGACGCGATCCGGTCGCGGACGCTGGCGACACTGCCGACGCTAACGTCGACTATGGCAGCGTCATCGTCAACGTCAACGTCATCGTCAACGCTGGCGGCTGTCGTGCGCGGGCGGCCGCGGATGCTGGACGGCGTGAGGATCCTGCTGGTGCTGCGCAGCAAGCGCGAGGATCCCCGGCGGATGCCGTACGTGTTCTTGGCGCAGGCGCTCGGGGCCTCGCTGACGCGGGTGCACAGCCTCGAGGAGGCACGTGAGCAGCTGCTGGCCATGGAGGACATCGGCTCGCCGTACGACTGGGTGTACGATGAGGGCCGAGCGGGCGGTGGCGACTTCTTCAAGAGCCTGGCCACTGCGGCTGCTGCCGGAAAGAAGCGCAAGCGGCCAAGCGGTGGCGCCACCAACAACAGCACCAACAGCACTATTAACAGCAACAGCAGCAGCTCTGCTGCGCGAATGCCGAAGAGGGTCAGCCTGCTAAGCAACGAGCGCGTCATCCAGAGCCTCATTTTTGGCCGGCTGATCGAGGAGGACGAGATGGCTATGTAGAGCGCCTAAAAAATCTTGGACAGCTCTCGTTCCTTCTTTGTCTTTTTTGTCTTTTTGCCTTTTTTGTCTTTTTTTAACTTCGAGAGGGAGGGTATATTGGCCCTTTGGCTTATAGCTTATAGGTTTTGCATATGTAATCACGGGAGTTTAGTAAGATATTTTGTGGGAGGACGGAGGGATAAAACGGAAAACCAGGACAGGACAGCGAGGCTGAATTTTGCAGCCATACAATCTTATAATACCAACATTGGGCGTTTTCATTTTTGTGCATTTGTGCATTGGAGCATCTCTTGCTTTTTTTGCAACTGGCTTTTTTTTTTTTTTTTTTTTTTTTTTGGGCTTTTA
>JRUC01000518.1:0-17846 GCA_000806385.1 Leptographium procerum
GGAGGGGGGGTTAGTTGGTATGTTGATATAATAGACACGCGACACGCGACAGACGGGCACAGAAATACAGAACTTACAATCAACGCCCGCACCGACATGTCGCGACGACGAAGCATCCAGAAGGCCCATGAAGCCAGCCAGCGGTTGCCCTCCTGTGCAGCCAGGGGCAGCACTTCGTCTTGGAGAAACTTGCTCAGAACCGGGCCGTGGTCGCCTTCGTAGACGCGGGCAATGGCGATGGCCAGCTGGAGGTCCTGGAGCTGGTTGAAGCAGACGGCCACGGCATCCTGTAGTCGGTCGGCCAGGAGGAAGAAGGCAGCAGCATATTCTGTTGATGTTAGGGAGACAAAGAGAAAGGAGGAGAGAGGAGTGGACGAGTAAAAAAGAGAGAGAGAGGGAAACAAGAGAGAAAAGAAAAGAAAAGAAAGAAAGAAAGAAGAAAGAATTGAATAAGACACGAGAAAATGACGGGAGAAAAAATCAAAACATACCGAATCGGCGCTTACTCATCAATGCATATGCATTCTTCAGAGCAGCTGTCCGCCATCGAGGCTCGTCAAAGCTGTTGCTCAGCAGCCGCAGCGTCCCTCCCTGCTCGCGGTTCCACGTCGCCATCCGCCAGAGCCCCTGCAGCACCGTCTTCTTGCGCAGCGCCAGATAGTACAGGCTGCAGTCGACCGGGTTCTTGACCTCGCTCTTGGCGTACTCGTTGCGCGCAATCAGCTCCAGCTGCCGCACCACCGCCCCGTTGTCGGCCAGCCACATAAACATGCCGCTCTCGCGCGCGTCGCTCCACAGCACCGACCCGTGGTGCTGCCGCGACACAAAGTCCACCAGGATGTCCTGGCTCGTCGAGTGGAACGCCCAGCTGATCTCGCGCCACGACATGTGGATCTCGTTGGTCCGGCCCTTGCGCAGCGCGTGCTGTCGGAAGAAGAGCATGTACCGTGCCGCGTTTTCGTCCATCGACCGCCGCTGCTTCTCCACCAGCCCCAGGCACTCCACAATGTCCACCAGCTGGATCTGCTCGTGGCCCGACAGCTGCGGCAGCGCCACGCGCTTCAGCTTCTCGCCGATCGCCGCCGCCACCTCTTCCGAGAACACGTCGTCGTCGTCTTCGGACGAATAAAACCCGGGCTCTTGGAAGAAAGATGCCACCGCATTCCGGTCCGCTCTCCGGCCCCCGTTCCCGTCTGTAGTAGACTCCCTGCTGCTGTTTCTATTGTTATTGCTGCTGCTACTGCTATAAAACTCCGCCACGTCTAAGCCCAGATAGTCGTCCACGTCGTCGCCGGCAATGTAAAACTTGAGCATCTTGTGCAGCGCCAGCAGGATCCGCTGCATGAGCGCACTCTTGCCCGCTAGCATGCACTGGCTGAGGAACTGCGGGTGGAAGACGGGCAGCGGGCCGTTCAGCCTCTGCACCACGTCAAACAGGTCCCATGTGTTGTGGCCGTGGCTCTTATCCTTGCTCTTGCTCTTGCTCTTGCTCTTGGTCATCGTGTGCGGCGGCAACCGCAGGCTGGTGGCCAGCGAGCCGCCCAGCGAGCCGCCGGGGTCGCTGTACAGCCGGTCGTGCACCAGCAGCTGGTTGCCGGCGCCGATGACGAGGTCGCCGTCGCCCAGCCAGGTCGAGTCGCCGATGGGGTGCGGCGTGTGCTCGCGCGTGCTGATCTCGCGCACCGCCGCCCACGCCGGGCCCTTGTTGAGGTAGTCGAAGCGCAGCTGGGCCAGCAGCAGCACGCGGTGCGGGAAGCCCACGGCCAGGATCGACTGCGAGTCCGGCGTCGACGTCCAGTCCAGGTCCTGCACCGTGTCGTGGCTCTCGAAGCTGCCGTCGTATTCGAGCTGCGCGCTGCGGATGTCCCAGATCGTCACCGCCGACCGCCGCGCATTGACCAGCGCCGCCTTCTTGCGCGTGCTGCCGCTGACCAGCGCCGGCTCCTGCACGCCCGTCTCCATCGCCGACGTCAACAGCCACTCGACCCGCCGGCCCTTGCGGTCCACTCGTGCTGTCCAGAATTCCACCCCGCCCGACCGTGTGTACAGGATGGCCACGTCGCGCGCGAACACGTCCAGGAAGCCCGAGATCGTCGGGTTGGACCCGGCCGGGTCGACTGGCAGCACATAGGCGAGATCTCCAGTCTGGCCGAGCTCAAACCGGCAGAACTCATTCACGGAAGGCTCAGAGCCAGAGCCGGAGCCGGAGCCAGAGCCGACGTCAGAGGGACCAGAGCCAGAGCCAGTCCCAGTTCCAGACGTATACTTTGGAAGACACACCTCCCAGACGATGCCGTGCTTCTCTGATGTCACTGTCGCGATGTGGGCAACCAGCGCATCCTCCACGTGCTCCCGCGGGAGCACCAGCAGACAGAGCGGCTTCCCCGAGAGATCATACGCGCAGCGGCCAAGTAGCGACGGGACGGGCCGCCGGCAGTCCCAGGCCGTGATGCTGTTGGTCGTCAGGAAGACGACAAAGCGGCCCTTGCGAAGGACACAGATCCGACTGATCGGCCCGTCCGCAGACAGCAGCATGGACTGCGGATATAGCGGCGTGTCCTTGCTGCCGTGCGTGTGGTGCCACACCATGCCCTCGCCGCCGTCGGTCCGGGACACGACAGCACTGCCGCTGAAGTTGCGCACCATCTTCTGGATGGCTCGCGAGTGTCCTGTCCAGATGGCCTTGCGCCATAGTCGTGGTGGTGGTGGTGGTGGTGGTGGTGCCGTGAACTTGCCTGATGTGTTGGGCGTGCCGGACGTGTTGGACGTGTTGGACGTGCCGGATGTGGCGGGCGTGGCGGGCGTGTCGGACGAGTCATCCAGCAGGTGAGCGATGTCGGCCTCGTAGACCTCAATCTTTCCTGCTATATAGTGGATGAGAATGTGCAGATGGCCACCTGTGTTGCAGAAGGTGTAGATCTCAACGTGGCTCGGCACAAGCCCGTTCAGACCATTCGGACCACCCAGGCTGTGCGAGAAGTCGAGGCTGGGTGAGACCAGCTGGGTGATGTTGTAGACGTCGTTGGTCTTCTGGGCCTTGGAGTCGAGGTTTTCCAGCGACAGGGCGGACAACGTGCCGCGGGCGTCGAGGACCAGGCAGATCTCAGAGCTGCGGTTGGCAATGGCCACCAGGTGGCCGAGGGCGCGATCGGTCTTGACCTCGCGCTCGTCGCGCTCCTGCACGGCCTTTTCGGTGGCCGCCGACAGGTCGCGGCCCTGGATGACAAAGGCCCAGATGATGGCAGGCCCGACATTGACGGCCGAGAGGCTGGCGGCGAGATCGACGGTGCCCCAGAGCGACAGCTGCTGGTGGGCGCTGCCGGGCACTTCGGAGGAGGTCCAGATGCGCAGGACGTTGTCGGTGCAGAAGGTGTAGAGGATGTGGTCGACGGTGTGGCCGACGTGGTAGGGGATGCGCCACTGGAGGCCGGTGACGGGCTGCGGGTGCGGCAGATAGGCGTGATCGAAACGGGGGTTGTCCGAGTCGAAGCTGAGCCGCCGCCAGACCTGGACGAGCCGGTCGGTATAGCCGGCGCAGGCGATGTAGGCCGAGTCGTACGAAGAGCTCGCCCACTTGACCGGGTTGGCGAGCTGCTTGAGCCAGGAGCAGGGCGGCGAGGCTGTGGCAGCGGAAGCAGCTGAGACCAAGGCTGAGTTTGCAGAGCTCTCCGAAGTCGACGGGCGCGAGCCGGCGCAATAGAGGGCCAGGGCTGCCTGTCCGACCACCAGCTCTTGGGAGGCGCCCCAGGAGAGGGTCATCGGGAGGTGGTGGCCACCAGGAGGGCCACGTGTGTCGTCGCTGCGGACACTGGGAGTAAAGGAGCTTTGAAGAGCCCACTGTATTGTTAGCAGACAGCTCAACCCACAGCTATAGCTTCACAGCTACTAACAGCTACAGCTTAGCCCACACCTGCTCATACCTGGAGTGACCCCTCTAGCCGACCGATGGGCTGGTAGACGCGCACGACGCGGTCGGTGCAGGTGGCAATGCAGCCCGACACCTCGTCAAAGGCCACGGCCTCGAGCGGCGTCTCGTCGTCATCGTAGATGGTCTGGTGCAGCGTGTCGTGGCTGCCGAGGATGGCGAGGCCGTTTCCCGTGATGTAGGTCTTGGCAGTTTGGAGTTAGCGGTAGAAGCAAGCAAGAGTGCAGAAAGAGTGCAGCAAGACAACAGCAAGTGCAGAAAAGCTCACGATGACGCGCCGCGAATCCCAGAAGCCGGTCGAGAGAGCCTGCAGCCGTGGCTCTGGCTTGCCTGGAAGGACGGCCTTCATTCCTACCGACGATTGCGTGTCTGGGGGAGCATTGTCGAAGGAGGCAGAGGTTGCAGGGCCGGCGGGGTTGGCTGCGGCACAGGAACGTTGGACGGGGAGATGGAAAGGAAGCTTTGCTCGTAGTCTGGATTGAAATGACGGATTCTGATGATAATTGGCGCGCCACTCTTAACGAGTTGGAACGAGCACAGTATGTATCTAACGAGCTTTCGCGGTGCACGTGGCCTTGCAGAGCACGTGGCCCGCTGTAGTGCAGTGCACGTATAGTGCCTATCACCACTAGCACGCAAAGGCACTGCGCTATATTATGCCTTGGATCACTGTAATTGGCTCTTTTGGCTCTTCTTATAATAGAGTGCTGAGACATCGAGACATCGTACATTCTTCACTGCCTGCTGTGATTGTCTATCTTTTACCAGTCTTTCCTCTACTGGTCCTCCTCCAACCAAACTCATGTCTGTCCTGACTGCGGGATGTTTGTCACCTTGCCGTTGTCGTCGTATTTGGCCTCTGCACCAGCTTGTCAGCAATCTTCTCAGAAAAAAAAATAAAATAAAATAAAAGATGGCTCCCCTCGAAGAAAGGGAAAGACTCACTGAAAAAGGTGTACGACAGCGTCACCGTCTCGACCCCCTTCATGTTCAGGTCGTTGAGCAGGTCCGGGTCCAGGTAGAAGAATACGGGCATGTCGACGGTCTCGCCGGCCGCCAGCCGCTGCTCCTCGAAGCAGAAGCACTGGATCTTGCTAAAGTACGGCGCCACCTGCGCCGGCGTCACGCTGTACGTCGCCACCCCTATGATGTCCGTGTCGCTCTTGTTGGTCGCCGTGTAGAACGCCAGCGCCGTCTCGCCCGGCAGCACCCGCACCTCGCGCTGCTGCGGCACAAACTTCCATGGAAGCACGTCCGACACCGACGCGTGGAACGTCACCTTTAGCCGCTTCGCGTCCGTCACCGGCTGCAGCCGGCTGGCCAGATCGCCGCCGTCGCCGCCGGCGCCTCCATGTCCGGGCGCCCGCACCGGCTGTCCTCCCCATCCGGTCGTCTGGCAGATCTGGATTGGTGCGGATGTGTGAGCTTCTCGCGCGTGCTTCTCTTGCCTTCTCTGGCCCCTCACTGCTCCGGCCAGCCGTCACTCACCATCTTGTACAGCGGCACTGAGCCATAAGAAAACGCCACCGTGCCCAGAATGACGCTGAGCGTGTAGAACCTGATTTGCATCTCGTCAGAACACAGCCTGACAGCCAGAGAGCAGAGCTCTCAAAGTCGGGCCTCCAAGCTCCGAGCTCCGGCCTCCAAATCCTTCAAATCCTTCAGCCTCGGACATTATGCCTACATCGTTGTGCGATTGCGCATCTTGTATACCGCCCTCATGCGCTCCATATTGGGCGCCGAGGCGTCGTCCTGCTGCTGCTGCTGCTGCTGCTGCTGCCAACGCCGTGCTGTGCCGCTCAGCGTCCGATGCTGCTGCTGCTTCGGCGCCGCTGGTGACAGGCTGGCACGGCACCTTGAGCAGGCCCGCCACATGCCTTGCTGCGGTAGCCGTGCTAGTGGCCGCATCGCCGGCCGTATAAACGATTCCATTGCCGTTTCTGCGGGTGCGTGGTCTCGTTCACCCTCTTTCTGTTGCTGGTGTAAATTGGTGTAAATTATCAGGCGAGGTTCCACTGGAGCTTTTCTCTGGATTTAGCGTCGAAACCGTTGAAACGCACCCCGTTAATGCAATCACCATTCAATATGCATTTAAAGCTCATTTTAATCCCGCTTTGGAGAATGTGTGCATTAAAAAATACGGTAGTCACGTGCTAAGTAAAACACAGGAGATGAAGGAACTATTGAGACAGAATCAAGGAAAGTAGGAAAGTGGTTGATGAAAAGGTGCAGGAGAAGCCAAGCTCACGGGCTCGTGCTGAAGTAGTAGTTCTCCCACAGGTACTCGTAGTCCTCGAGGATGCCGCCGACAAACGAGGGCACGCGCGCCCGCACGCCGGCCACGACGCCCTTCATGGCGTGCTCATAAAAGGCGCCACGCATCGACCACCAGCCCATGGCCCAGCCGCGGCGCGTCCACTCGTCGTGCTCGAGCGTCGTCGTCCGCAGGCCGTTGTTGTCGTAGTCGCGAAGCTGGCGGGCCGCGCACTCCATGGCGAGACCGGCAAGCCAGGGCGTCCAGGCAGCAAGCTTGGAGCTGCCGCTGCCACCGCCGCTGCCGACTCCACGCTTCTTGCCGTTGATGTTGCTGTGGGCAAGCGCTGCGGCAAATACGACCGGGGCCAGGATGTGCAGCACTTCAGCAGCGTAGCCGGACCCCCGAAGCCGGTTGAGCAGCCGCGGCGCCGCCTTGATGTCGTCGGCCGTCAGCACGCGTCCCTGGAGATAGGCCGAGATGTCGCCCGGAAGCGGCAGCGGTGGCAGCGCCATGCCGGTGCGCGGCATCGCCCAGGCCTTGCTATGCTGCGACTCTGGCGTCGAGAAGGACGACGACGAGGGCGGCGGCGACGGAGGTGGGGCGGAGAGAGGCGCTGAGTGCGGCACGACTGCCGTCCGCGCCTTGGCTGGAGACGGCGATGGCGGCGGTGACAGCGGCGGCTGTGGCGAGAGCTGCGTCTGGCTGATCGCAGGAGGCAGAGAAGCAGTAGACGCAGCAGCAGTAGCAGCCTTTTCTTCACTCAGCCGCCTCTCGCTGTCCAGCTCTTCTTCCTCCAGCCGGTCCGCCTCCTCTTCTTCCTCCTCATCCTCCTCCTCGCCGGCCTCTGTCAGCGGCTGCCGCACCGGCATTGTTGGCCGCAGCAGCGTGCGTCCGCGGGTGACACGCAGCAGCAGCAGGCGGCAGATGGCCTTGACGGCCTCGATCAGCACGACTACTCGCCAGCGCAGCCGCTCGCCGCGGCGCTTGGCAGCCATCTCGCACAGCAGCTCCGTGTAGCGGACGACGCGCAGGACGACAGCCACGCGGCGGTAGAACGGGCTCTTCTCGATCCAGTAACGCGTGTAGCGAGTGTGCTGGGACGGTGGAGGAGGGGAGGGGCCAGGAGGCCGGGACACAGAGGAAGAAGGAGAAGAAGAAGAGGAGGAGGAGGAGGAGGAGGGCGACGAAGACATTTTGCTGGTCGTCACTTTCGGCGTCCGCAGCAGCAGCATGTCATGGTAGAGGGACAGCAGCTGGACGCCGGTGTGGATGGTCTCGGACGCGATCTCGGCATCGCGAAAGCGGCCGGGAATCACGTACGTCAGCGACCGCAGGGCCGACTCGATCTGTGACACCTGGCCCAGGTTGCGGGCGATAAAGTCGTCATATGAGCGTAGCCATCGAGTCGGTTGTGAGAACAGGCTTGAGGATGAAGAGGATGATGGAGTAGAAGTAGATGAGGAGATCGAAGAAGACGAAGAAGAGACAGCACCCGCCCGGGCGGCCATAGCCGGAGGTCCAGCCATCGGCAGAATAGCACTGATGATGGTTGCGGATCGGTGCTTGATCGAGGCGGCGTACAGATGAATAAAGATTGATGCTTGCAGGCCAGGATTGCGCGCCAAACGCGCTCTATCGATGGAGAGGAGGCTGGGGGAAAAAGAGGTGACGAAACGGACGGCGTCTTTAATTAGGGGGTTTTAGTGTGCATCATGTGGGGCCTCGGACCTTGGGCCTCAGGCATCAAGCGTCAAGGGGGCGATCCACGTGACGTAAATGACGCTCCTTTTAGTTCTTTAGTCGGCAGGAAGGCGGGGCTGTGCAGGCAGAAGTACCAACATCTGAATATTGACTATTCCGTACGAAGTAGCTGCACGAGCAAAAGCCGAGACTCCTTTTCACAGAGCCTCCACGACTTTAGATTCGATTCCCCGTCTATCGAGAGGCTTTCCCTTCTTCCCGCAGTCGCCACCATGTCGCAACGACAGCTCGCCCGCGATATGCAGACGGAGTTTCAGGCTCGGGTATGCAGGCCTTCCTTCATTGCTGAAACTGGTAAAGCAGACGATGATGACTGACCATTGATTGCTGGTTCAGTTCCACGCCAAGCAGGCTCGGCGGGAGTCCCAGAAGGCAGCAAAGCAGGACGGCGAGCTGCGGAAGCAGATCCAGAATGTATGTTCATTTATCGTTTCCTTGTCTATCTGTTGTCTGTTTCGTGGTTCTCCAACTAATCCGATCTACCAGCTCCTCAAAAAAGGAGAGACACAACAGGCGGCACAAAAGGCACGGATGCTGCTGGCAAAGCAGGCGATTGCGACTCAGATGGACCAGGCGGCCGACATGGCAGAGCTGTCGGTGGCCCAGATCCAGGCCAACAACGCGATGAACCGGATGACAGCCATGATGCAGCAGTCGTCGCGCACGATGAGCCGGGCCCAGCGCAGCGTCAACCCAGAGCGCACGCTGGTCGCCCTGGAGCAGTACCGCACGCAGAACGAGGACTACGCCATGTCCAACAGCATCTACACCGACGCCATGACCCAGAACACGTCCGTCCAGGTGTCTGACGACGCCGTCCACGAGCTGCTAGGAAAGCTGGCCGACGATGCCGGCGTCGAGCTGTCGCAGGAGCTCAACTCTGCCCAGGTCAGCAAGACCGAGCCCGTGCGCGAGCCTGCCGCTGCCGAGCCGACTGCCGAGGAGGAGGACGCACTGCAGCAGCGTCTGCGAGCATTGCGAGCGTAGGGTGTGTGTATGTGGTGTGTGGTGATATGATGTGATGGGCGATGTTTGCTGGTGGTAAGAGATGGTGATGGATGATGGACGATGATGGCGGACAAGTGACTGGCTCAAACAACCTGGGAATATGGCGTTGGCGAATGGTGTTTTCTTATCAAGTCAGCAATGCTTCTTGCTTCTTGCTTCTTGCTTCTTGCTTCTTGCTTCTTGCTTCTTGCTTCTTGCTTCTTGCTTCCTGCTTGCTGCTTTCTTCTTGCTGCTTTCTTCTTCCTAGCTGCTCGCTTCTGCACTCCTCATAAATATAAACTCGGCACCGTCGTTATGTTGCGCATAATCGCCTCCTTCACGCCGTTCATCTTCGTCTCCAGCGTTGTGTCGCCAATGATCCGCCCAATGTTGCGCACCTCTCGACACGTCTCCTCCAGCCGGGTGATGGTCCGCACGATTGTGCCCTCCTGCTCCGTCGTCATGCCGGCAATCGTCTTGAACGGGCTGCCGCTGGCCCACTCGTAGACCACCTCCATCAGCCCAAAGTGCAGCCGCGAGGCCGACTCGACCTCGTCGCCTGCTGACAGCACGTGGAACTGCTCCTGCGTCCGCACCACCTCCTTGCGGATCCGGTACACCTCTGTCAGCCCCCGCGTGATCTCTGCGCTGATCACCGGCGCCGCCTCCAGGTCCGTGTCGTCCTTGCCCTGGTACACAAACACCGACAGCAGCGCCGCAATCGCCGCCGGCTCCAGCTCGGCCAGCAGGTTGTTGAGGATCGTTTCCGTGAGCACCAGTGAGTCCGCCGTCCGCACCTCGCACGCCACCCGGCCCTTGAGCAGCACCACCGCGCTGGCGTTGACAAATCCGAGATGCTTGAGCACCGCTAGCCGATTCTGGTATTCTGGCAGCAGCGCCAGGGTCGAATCGTCCATCGAGCGACGCAGCGTCGCCAGCCGGTCTTGGACAGCCCATTCCTCGTGGCGGAGTGCATACTAAATACGGGAGTAAGCAGGAGTTAGAAGGAACAAGAGTAGAAACAGGAGCAAAATAACATAAAACTCACATGCTCAACAAACTGTGGACACGCCAGAGCGCCCGAGCTGGCCACACTCTGCGCCTTGGCCCGCCGGTCGTCCACATACCAGACAATGTCCACGTCGCGAACCCGATCCAAGTTGACGTCCTCCCAGGCGGTCGAGTCCCACGACAAGTCGACGTCGCCGGCCGCCAGTTGCTGCACCACCGCAGTCTCGGGAAGCGAGCTGTCTAGCGGCAGCACATGATTGGCTACATGCTCGATCCGGGCCAGCGGCACTGATACTGTGCGGACGAGGCCTGCTGCTGCTGTCTTGGATGTCGTGGAAGCCGCCGCGAGGAGGTCGCGTGGCAGAGCCGGCGGCAGGAAGCAGCGCAGGGCTGGGACAAAGGCGAGGGCGTCGCTGCCGTCGGGCACAGCGCGAGGCGGCCGCAGCTCGACGATGCGGACTGAAGGCGTAGCAGCAGCAGCGTCGGCCGGGATGCGGAAGTCCTCGGCAACCACTCCGACTGCCCGGACGCCGTGCTCGTTGGCAAAAGCGACCAGTCGGCCACGGCCAAAGACGGAGACGGCGTCTCTGCCGTGAGACAGCCGAGCCAGCTTGTCGTACATCTGGGCCGAGTCCTGTCGAAACATCTCTGCTGCCAGGTGGCAGACGGCCATGGGGGCAGTAGTGGCGGGTCGTTTGGCTGTACTGCCGCTGTCCTCCCCGTCGCATACTTCGCAGGACGGCCGCTCCCGCACCAGGCCGGCCAGCTCGGCCTCGAGAGCACGCACGCGGTCCTCGTGCTCCGGACGGCGGCTCTGAACTGCGTTCTCCGAAAACGACCGCTTCATCATGTCCTCCACCCGCAGCGTCTCGACCCGGTGCAGGCTGAGGATCATGTTGTACGTTAGCCGGAACTGCGACGTCAGCCGCGTAGGCTGGCCCAGGATCAGACTGCGCAGCGTCTCGGCTGGCGGCATCTCGCGCGCCTCGCCGGCCGGCACCAGGATGGCCGTGCCCACGCTGTCGAGCCCGCGCCGACCAGCCCGACCGGCCATCTGCGTGTATTCTCCCGGCGATAGCACCCGGCGCCGCGTGCCGTCAAACTTGCGGTGGTCCGAGAAGACGACCGTGCGCGTTGGCAGGTTGAGTCCCACGGCAAACGTTTCCGTCGCGAACAGCACCTTGACCAGCGACTGCGCGAACAGCAGCTCCACGATCTCCTTGGCGATGGGGAGCAGCCCGCCGTGGTGCACGGCGATGCCGCGCGTTGCCAGGTCACGCAGCCGCGTGATTTGTGGCAGCTCCTGGTCCTCGCGGGCCAGCCGCATGATGCTGCGCGAGTAGAGAGCGTGGATTCGCGTCTTCTCGCCCGCATCGCAAAAGTCCAGCGTCCCTAGCGACTGCGCAAACTCTTCGCAGCGCGCCCGAGAGAACACAAAGATGCACGCCGGCAGCAGCGTTGCTTTCCGCAGGTACCGCACGACGTCCGCCCAGAGCGTCTTGTCCTGCGCCAGCGATGCCGTCCCGCCTGTCCTGCCCATGTGTCCAGGCATGTGCGAAGCACGAGGAGGTCCGCCCCGAGTGCCTTGGCCGCCACGAGCACCACCACCACGGCCACCACCGCGGCCACCCCGACCACCATTGGGTCCTCCTCCTCGGCCTCCAGGACCTCCCCGGACGGCCACTCCCCGACCACTTCCACTGCTTCCGCCTCTCCCGCTGCTCCCAGCACTCCCGGCGGCCCCTGCACTCGCTCCAGTCTTGCTGCTGCTGCTGCTCGCCGCCACCGCTTCTCTGTACCCCGTCTCCTGCCACTTGCGGTCGGCGCTCACAATCTTCTGCACACCCTTGCCGCTCCACAGGTAGTGCTCTAGCGGCACCGGCCGCTTCGGCGTCGAGATCACGTACACGTCGCGCCGCTTCGTCCGGCCCACCCACGATGCAAACTCGTACGTGTTCGGCACCGTCGCCGACAGCAGGATCAGCGACACGTGTTCCGGCAGCATGATAATCACCTCCTCCCACACCACGCCGCGCTCCGTGTCGCTGACATAGTGCACCTCGTCGAATATCACAAATTCCACCTCGCGCAGCAGGTCGGCCTGCCCGTACAGCTTGCTGCGCAGGATCTCCGTCGTCATGATCAGGCACTTGGCCTCCGGGTTGATCTGCACGTCACCTGTCAGGATTCCCACGTCCTCAAACTCGTGCTTGAAGTCCCGGAACTTCTGGTTGCTCAGCGCCTTGATAGGCGACGTGTAGATCGCCTTGGTCTGGTGCTTCTGCGCCAGCGCGATCGCGTACTCCGCCACCACCGTCTTGCCCGCCGACGTGTGTGCCGCCACGAACACCGAGTCGCCACACTCCAGGTGGTAGATTGCCTCCTTCTGGAATGCGTCCAGCTCAAAAGGCCACGTCCGCGCCATGTCTGCGCCCCCAGCCAGGCTGGCAAAGTTGGCTGATCCTTTTGACAGGTCTACCATGTGTGCCCACTCGCGCCGCTCCTTCTTCGGACCGCTTGCTGCCCCTGTTGGCTGGAGCGACGGAAACTCGACTGGCAGAAGCTCGTCCACCGTCATGTCGTCGTCCTGCACATCTTCGTCTGCGCCTTCCTCGTCCATTTCGTTGTCCACGCTTTTCTCTCCCTTGTCGTCGCCCTCGCTGTCTTCGTCCGCCTCCGATTCCCCCTTCGCGGCCAGGTCTTCCCGCACTGTCCGAGCCTCCTCTTGCTGCACCTCGCCCTCCTCGTCCTCGTCCTCTCTCGTCTCACCAGACAGCTGTTGTGATTCTTTCTTTTTCCTGCCCTCTCTGCCTGCCTTCTTCTTATCTTGGAACTGGATTCCCCGTTCGAGACCGGGCGCTGCCGCCAGCAGTCCTCCCGCCGCTGGCTGGACCACTCGCTGCAGATTGGCTGCGCTGGCTGCTGCAGCCCGCTCCCTGGCCTTGATCGCTGCGTCGCTTGAAAGAACGGTCTGCTGCAGCCACTGCTCCTCTGCGTCAGCTGCTGCTGCTGCCACGTCGCCCACCCCGGAGAGCGGTAGTGCCGCTGCAATGCTTCCACCACTGCTTTCAAGGCCGGTCTGAGCTCCGTCTGCGCCACCAACATCTCGAGGTGCCGCTACTTCCTCATAATCGACGATTTGGAAGTTCCGCCCACCGCGATAGAAGATGGTCTGCGTGCCGATGTCTGGTGGGTCGATCTCAAACAAGAGCGACTTGTCCACCTGCATATCCCAGCGTCTGCGTGCGTCCAGTTAGCACGCGCGGAACTTGATTTATTCAGACAGACACAGAAACAGACACAGACAAACGCACTGTTGTACCCGCTCGACAATCTTGGGAGGCAGCGCTCGTGGCGGGTGTAGCAGTGTCTTCTCGAGCCGCGCCTTCAGCTCTTCCGCCGTTGGTGCCCGTCGTCTCCGTGGCCGACGCGCTAACAGCAGCTTGTCGATGCTGCCGAACGAGTCATCCTCGACAAGCGCGTGGATGGTCTCCATGATGAGGCTTCCCAGGCCGAAAAAAGGGTGGGAAGATGTAGAAATATGAGATTACGGCAGATAATTTGGACAGCTTCTTGAAAGGCAGCTTCTGTTAGACGCAGCTTCCAAAATAGTACATAGTAAAGCTCTTCGTTCCTTCTTCGCGGGGTTGAGTGTCAAATTCCGGATAACTGCATAACTGCATAAGTCATTACTCCATGCGCTCTATATGATCGATTGTTTACTTGTACACGCGAACTCCGGCAAATCTGGCATTAAACGTGTCATGATGCTGCTTCAGCCTCTCTCATTAGAGCATCCAGCTCGTCCATGTCGTCCATGTCGCCCATGTCGCCCATGTCGCCCATGTCGTCCATGCCGCTCATTTCGTGCACGGCCGTTCTGACGGGCACCGGCGGTTGAGCAACGTGCTCGTGCACATCGGCCGCCTCCGCCATGAGGGCGTCTAGTTCATCCTCGTCTGGCACCTCGTCTGCCTCGTGCCTCCGCGAAGGCCGTACTGGAGAGGCGCCGTACAGGTCCTCGTCAAGCAGGTCTTCCTCCATTGGCTCGCTGCGACTTGTGGCGTTTGGCTGTGTGTGTGGTTGTGGTTGTATTTGTGATTGTGGTTGTGGTTGTGGTTGTGGTTGTGGTTGTGGTTGTGGTTGTGGTTGTCCTTTCTCTCCCTCAACTGGGATGCTGGGTGGTGGAGCATCTGCATGCTCGCCTGGTTGATCCTCCGCGTCTGAGTCGGCTTGGTCGCGCGGCTTCGACTCGTTGATCCACTCCATGCGCATCTTGTGCATGCTTGCCTTGTGGCCCTCCTTTTCGACCATGGCCAGGGCATCTCCAAAGCGTGCCTTGGGAAACAGGTCGTCCAGCCACAGCTGATACATAGAAAGCAGTCGGGAGGCGTCGGAGAACTGAATGGGCCAGGTTGTTAGTCGCATATAACATCGCACATGCGTGAGCAGAGAGGGTCAGGGGTGGAGGAGGGGAGAACCAACCTCATGGCCCTTGCCCTTCAACTTGAGATTCCTTGAACGCTGTCGTAGAGCCGGAATGCCCTTGGCAGAGAGCAGCCTTGTTCCAGGTCAGCAGAGCGGCATAATTTACGAGAGGACGATCTCATACAGAACACATACCGTGACTCATCCAGTTTCACGCGCGGCTCTCGAGCGCGCTTCTTCAGGTCGATCTCCTCATCGATACCCAGTCCGGCGGTTGCATTGCCGTCTGTCTTCCCCGACCTGTCGGCGCCTGGCTGCTCATCACCAAACAAGCCGTCGTAGTCGGCTAGGTCGTCGGGGAGGTAGTCTTCAAAGCCACCCGCAGACGGCGGGGGGGCCTGTGGGCGCCGCACATCAGAAGCCATGGGAGAAGAGTGGGGGTAACAGCTAGAGCATGGACCGGGAATTGACTCTGCAAAGTGACGCTTCAACAGGAGACGCGCATGTTAACGAGATTCCCCATCTGGTCAGTACATCGTAGGCCTGCCGTGGAGTGGGGACGCGTCGGACGCGTTTCATGTTACATAAGCCAACTGACTAATCAATTAAACTAACTGACATTTGCTGGGGCTGCGATTGGTGGTGGATTTTTGCCAGCGGCCTGAGGCACCAGCAGCGGCCCTTCTTCCTCGGAAGATCTCTCGACACACCAGCGATCGACTCTGAACTTCAGCAGCGCTGCTTTCCCCCCCCATTCTCGGGCACACAACATGGCGAACTCGACAGCACCGACGTACATCCCCAGCCGGGTCGTCCAGACCGACTATCCTGTAAGTTTCCTGAGGCAATTGGCGGCCGAGCGAGCCGGCCGAGCCGTCGTCTGCGGTTCCCAACTTTTTTTGGGGGAGAGCATTTTTGGCTGACGATATGATCTAGCTCATCGACAATGACCCGTAAGCGCACGCTACGAGCCCTTCCCCTTGGCAGCACAGCACCTGACAGCTACTTACCTGATATTCTCCCTTCTCTTGAGCTCCCGCGTCCTGACAAAGCTGTGCAGACACTTCAAGCGGGTGATCCGATACGCCCGGCCGTCCGACTACGCGCACGGTGCGGTGGCAGCGGCGGCAGGTCCTACGGCACTCCTAGTGATGGAGCGGTTTGCACCGTCGTACGTCGGCAAGGGTGGCTTTGCGCAGGTCATGCGGCTAGGCGGCTTCCTGGGGCTGGCCGGCGGCTTCCTCTACTTTTACCAGCGGTCATGCTGTGAGTGATGGAGGAGGAGGAGGAGGAAAAGAAGAAGAATAAATAGAAGAAGAAGAATAGGAAATGCTGACACTACAGTGCGCTTCTACGGCATGAGGGAAAACGCCCGCGAGGTGGAGATGGACATGAAGGAGATGGTGGCCAAGGTCAAGGCGGGCGAGACGTTGTACGGCGAGAGCCGGCTGACGCCACACATGCAGGGCGTGGCGGCGCGGCAGTCGCGCTACTCGGCGCTGTTCTTCCAGGTGGTGCCGTGGTTCAACTTTGTCAACCACGGACAGCACGGCGTGGACACAGCCAAGTACTACCAGCAGGCAGAGCGGGAGCTGGCGAGCGAGCAGAAGTAAGTGGCGACAAGCAGAGAAGGACGAGAATGACAAGAAAGAAGAAGATGAGGGCGCCTGGGCTGTGGAGGTTTGCATTCCGTTTCAGGAGAATCTCGGAAGACTCCTCGGACGAATGGCCTCTGGCTGTACGTTGTTCCGCCTGTAGCAGTACCGCGTTGATTCATGTGCAGTTTTTGGAATACATATAGCTTCGTGATTTGCTTGCAGTGAATGCCGTCAAGTTGTGTACTCAGTCCAGATGCATGGCCTCTGATTCGTGCCCGTAGCTTTGATATATTTGGCCGCTTTCCCTGGGGCGATACAGGCTACCCACAGAAAGCGGCAAAACTACTAGCAAACGGAAGTAGCCACTACCAATTTTCCCCGCCGTAGTTCAGTGGCCACAGCCCAAAATGGCCGAGGCGATAAAGGCTGCCTGACGCAGCTTTCGACCAGACAAGCCGGCCGTTGGACGCAGCGAATCGCAGAGCTACGAGCGATCTGTTTTTTTCTTTTTCCGGTTTCCACCCTGCTTGTCTCATTCTGCTCTTCCTCCCTGCGACACAGCAGACCGCTGTCACAGCCGCTGCAATGAAGCGCTCACGCGATAACGACGAAGCGCACGACGGCCTCGACACTCTATCGGGCCACCCTCCATTATCGGGCCCCTCTCCATCAGACAATGAGGCGCGGCCGGCGAAGCGTACGCGGACGACGGGGTCCGGCGACCGGCTCTCTCGGCTATCGGACGAGCTGCTGGTGCGGATCCTGGGCTATCTGACGCTGCCGGGTCTGTTGGCAGTTGCGCCTGTGTCGCGGCGGTTATTCCGGCTGGCAGACGACTCCCAGCTGTGGAAGGCGCTCTACTACACGCGGTTTGTGCTGCCGCGGGCCCTGCGTGTTCGGGGAGTCCGGGGGGGCCGGGGAGCAGGACGAGGACCAGAAAGAGCGGAAAGACCAGAAAGGGCGGAAAGGCCGGAAAGAGAGCCGGCAGGCCGACTGCAAGCACGGCAACAGGAGAGGGACAAGTCGACGGATTGGAAGGGCCAATACAAGCTGCGACACAACTGGGATAGGGGCCAGTGTGCCGTGGAGGAGCTGAAGCTGGGCGGCAGAGGCAGTGGTGGGAGCAGGGCGATCGATGTGGACGAGGACGATGCAGACGAGGAAGACGAGGAGCGGCCACGGATGCTGGTCAAGGTAGTGGACGGCATTGCGGTGACAGCCGACAGTCGACGGGGGCTGCAGGTGTGGGAGCTGAAGCCCCGGAGTCTGCTAGTGGCAGCAAGGTTGGGAGGGAGAGAGGAGAAGGAGAAGGAGAAGGAGAAGGAGAAGGAGAAGGAGGAGAAGGAGAAGGAGGAGAAGGAGAAGAAGGAGAAGAGCGAGAAGAGCGAGAGGGAGGGGAAGGAAGGGAAGGACGAGAAGAGACTGAGAGAAGAGGGTCTGGATGTCTCCTCTAGTCTGGACGTTCCTATTATGGACTCCTCCTCCCACCAGACCACTACTACCGCCTCTACTACCACCACTCCTGCTATTACCACCACCACTTCCACCACTTCCGCCACTTCTACCACTACCAATACCACTCCCACCGCCCTCTCCGTCGACGCATCCCCCGGCGGCCTCGATATCGCTGTTGGCCGCCTCGACGGCGGCTTCGACATCTGGCGTCTCGACCTAGCCGCCCGCTCGCTACGACGCCGCTTCGCCCACGCCGCCTCCAGCAGCGGTCCGCTGGTCGCCATTGCCTATGCCCACCCGCTCGTCCTGACGGCCACCGAAGCCGTGCTGGTGTCGCTATACGGCTGGCCTACCACAACCACAACCACAACCACAACCACCACAACTACCCCCCTCCTCCCTCCACCCGCCCTCCTCACCTCCC
>JRUC01000052.1:0-52039 GCA_000806385.1 Leptographium procerum
ATGTAATTGTAGCAGCCAAGAAGAGCGTCGCATAATTTCATGTGTGCTTTTCATTGGCTGTTGGATTGCGTGGGGGCACGGACCAAAAGGCGGCTGCCTGTGTCTTGACAGATGAGGCTGAGGAGGGGTATTTGAACGGCTATGAGTACGTGTAGTTAAGCGCTCACTGGGTGAATTATGCACATGGTGTTGTAATTACGAGTAGATGACTGAACGAGTGCAAGCGACACGAGCCTGTCCCGATGCGTATACGAGTCGGTCCTGCGATTCTCCTCTGCTTCCTTTCGGCGACAGCCTCGCCGACGTGGTTTAGCGGTGGGGGTGAAAACAGCGGGGTGGAAAGAACAGCAGCCGTAGAAGCAGGAGGAGAAGAGCAGCTTCCCTTGGGGGATAGTTTTTTCAGCGATGGTGAGATTGATGAGATTGACGAGATTGACGAGGCTATCAAGGACCACGACCACGACCACGGCCACAAGGGCCTCCGGTGGACCAGCCGCGGCTTTGCCTCTCTCGGCGACTCGTACAGTGCGGGCATCGGCACCCACGTTGAGGGGGACGAGGGCAGCTGCCGGCTGGGCCTGGGGGCGTATCCGGCGCTGCTGTACAGCGATCTCTCCAGACGGCCGACAGCGGCAGCAGTAGCAGCTTCTGCTTCAGCCTTCCGCTTCCAGTGGCTGTCCTGCACCGGATCGAGTACGGCCGACGTGCTGGGAACTGCGGGCGGTGCCGGGACGGGCCAGATCGACGTGCTGGACACGAGTGAGGCGGCGCGGCTGGACTTTGTCACGCTGTCGGTCGGCGGCAACGACCTTGGCTTCTTTGACGTCATCAACGCCTGCGTGTTCCGCTTCTACGGCCTGTATTCGGGCACGTGCGCCACGGCGCTAGAGCAGGCAGAGCGCCTGACCACCGGGGATGGCCACGACGACGACGACGACGACGACGTCTTCTCCCAGCGACTGGCCGTCATCCTGTTGCAGCTGCTGGACCGCGCGCGCTGGGAGCGGCACCCGCGCTTCCGCGTCGTCGTCACGGGCTACGCGCGCTTCTTCAACGCCGACACGGCCGCGTGCGACTCGAGCTCGATGGGCGTCTGGCGGTGGCAGCAGCAGCAGCAGCAGCAGCAGCAGCAGCATGGCAAGGAAAAGCAGGTGCATGGCCAAGCCCAAGCTTACAAGGCGGGAAAAAACATCTCTGACAGCACGCTGCTCACGCGCGAGCTGAGGCGCCGCATGAACGGTCTTGTGGCCGGGGCGAACACAAAGCTGCGCGCGGCCGTCGACGCGGCCAACAGCCGGCTGGCCGGGCCGCCTCGGGTGCTCTTTGTCGACTACGACGAGGCCTTTGCCGGCCACCGGTTCTGCGAGCCCGGCGTGGTCGAGCCCGACTACGACCGCGACGACACCTGGTTCTTCCTCGTGGGCGGCAGAGACAGCGGGAACGCCACAGCTGATGATGTCTCTGCTTCTGCTTCTGCTTCTGCTTCTGCTTCTGAGAACCTCCTCCTCCATCCGCACTCTCCCCTGGTCGACCCCGACCGGTGCCTGGAGCCGGCGAAGGCCCGCGGCGACTGGGGTGAGCTGGCGCTCTGCTACATGGCAATGGCGCGCCAGGCAGAGCCTTGGCTGCAGGCAGAGCAGCGCGCAGTTGGAGCGGTCGTCTCGCCGCAGGACATGTGGTACGTGCCGACGTACTACGGCAAGACGTTTCATCCGGTAAAACCTACCTACCCCCTCTTTATCTCCCTCTCCCTCTCCTTTCTTCGTCTCACTAACTGACATCTTGCAGCGCTCGGCTGGCTATAGGGCCGTTCGAGATGCCCTCTACCGCGTGTGGAAGGAGCATGGAGTGTAAAGTAGGTGTGGTCTGGTGGTTGGTTGTTGCTGTTGCTTAGTTGCTGTTGCTTATACTATGGTGAGTTGGCTCACCTAATTCGTGCTTCTATAATACCTGGCAAAGTGTCAGTGTCAGCCTTGTTCTCAGTCTTTGATAGTTCGACAACTACTCTGCTGCAATGCTGTTTTGATCCTAAATATACACCCTTTATATTCTTTACTATATCTTGTAGAGTCCTGTAAAATACTGAAATATTCAAAGACTTTTATTGTCACAGCTACCGCCAATGGCACCGCCACTTTTCTACTGGGTATCATCCCCCACCCCTTTTTTTTGCGTTGAGATGAAGAGTGTCGAAATGTTGCAGCCTCGCCGGCTCAGTTGGCCGTCAGAAACTCTGCTGCCTCGGGCAGCGCGGCCGCAGCCGTGTCGGCGGCGCGGGCGGCCTGCTCGGCCTCGAGCTTCAGCTGCTTCTCCTTCTCGTGGCTGCGATAGCTGGCATAGCGCAGCGAACCGAGGCTGACGATGACCATGAAGATGATGCCGAGGACGGAGCGTCGGATCAGGACCCAGCGAACGCCCTCGATCTCGGAGCGCATCTCGCTGTTGAGCATGATGGTGATCTTGTAGTTCAGCTTCTGGATCTGGCTCTCGGCCGCCTTCTGCTCCTCGCGCACGGCCATCTTGCGGTCGTCAAAGAGGCCGCGCACGACGTCGTTGAGCGTCAGCAGCTCCTGGCTGACCGACTGCCCAGCAATGTCCACCTCGTGCTGCAGCAGCGCCCGCTGCTGCCGCATCTGCTCGTCCGCCCGCCGCCGGTTGTTGCGCACCTCGATGCCCAGCTCCGCGCACGCCGCCTTGAACAGGTACGCCTCGTTCTCCACGTCGCTCTTGCTTACCAGCCCCGACTGCGCCACCTCCAGGTGCCGCCCCAGCAGCACCCGCACCGCCTTCATCGCCGTGATCGCCTGCGCCTGCGTGTATCCGCTGCTCGCCAGCTGCCGCACCAGCGAGTAGCTGTCAAAGTGGTGCACGTACGGCGGCGGCGTCAGGTGTGGCGGCTGCCGCTGCGACAGCGGCTGCTGCTGCTCTCTCTCCTGATCCCTCTCCTGCTCGCTCGTCTGTGCTATCCCGCTGCCAAAGATCGTCTCAATCGGTCCGGACGGCGTCGTCGGAGGCCCCAGCTCGATCACGTCCGCCGGTCCTGCCGGCGCTGCTGCCATCTCTTCCACCACCGATCCCGCGTCACTGCTGCCGCCGCCATCGCTCCATTCGTCCTCTGCTGACTCCTCCCTCTTCTGCTCTTTAGAGATCTCTGTCCCGCTCTCTGTTCTGGCCTCCTCTGCTTTTCCGCCCTCGCTGCCCCTCTCCGTCTGCCTCAGTTGCCTCAATTGCCTCTCTGACTTCTGCTCTTCCGCTGCTTCCTGCTGTGGCCACTGGCCTGCCTCCTTCTCCTCCTCTTCCTTCTCCTCCTCCCCCTTCTCCTCCTCCTTATTCTTCTCTATAGTGGCTGCAGACGCCAGCGTCTCGGCTCTTCCGGATGTCTGTGGTGCCAGCGGTGCTGGCGGTACTAGCGGTTCCAGCAGCGGTGCCACTGCCTTACCGTGCCGCGGAAACGATGTCCGCTGCGATGTCGACACTGTTCCAAACGCGGCCGCACGGTGTCGCATTCGAGGACACGTCTCGCATTCCAATTGTAGAGCCGAAGACAGCGAGAGAAGTGTGGCCGCCGGACTGGCAGTCGCCATCACCGACGAGTACCGACATCTGTTGCTGCTTCTGCTGTTTCTATTGCTGTTCCTGCAGCTTCTCCTGTCTCTGCTGCTGTCGCTGCTGCTGGCTCTTTTGGTTCTGCCATTGCTGGTGCTATTGCCCGCACAGTTGGGATGGAAGGCCGCAGCCGTCGTTGTTGTCGCGCTGCGCAGAATTGACAGAGGCTGCGACGCCGACGGCATTTGCAACAAGAGCCTGGCTGGAGGCATGACGCACAGGTATAAGAGAGCTGCACGTGGATGGCGCGAGTGGTTGGTGTCGGATGTTCGATAAACGATGGCTTGCCATCGCCTAAGGTGTTTGATGAAAGACAGTTAGGTTGCAGTGGGGGAAAGCTTCGCGCTCTTTAGGATAAGGGAGCAATAGCAGCCCGCCCGATCTCGGTTAGCGTAACAACGCTAGTCTTTTTTGGGTCATGTATCATTACGTGATGGCACTTACACTGAAAAGCTTCACTTTATGTGGTGTGCAAGGCAGTACCGTCTTATTTCGCCTTGCGGGTGATTATATATTTAGTAGGGATTAGAGGAGAAGAGCCTATTATATAGAGGAATGAAATAGAAACCCGTCATTTGAGAAGATGCTGAACTGCTCGTTTTGCCATGCTCTCCATCCCCTGAATCGAACATAGTCGTGACATACTACTGGAAAGACTTGCCAGACATTCGCCAAAAACATTATTACCATGGACTATTATTTTTACCGGATGTTCGACCGCTTGATGAGCAGCGGTCCAAAAAAGAAGAAAAAGAAGAAGATCACGGCTTCATCCAAAAGCAAGATAACACATTCCAGTATAGTGCAGCAATGGCTCTTCCGAGCTTCGCGCCTGAACCCGCGCCCGCTATGCCTATTCTCTGGTAGCCCCGGAGGACCGTTGTGCAGGGCCGGAACTTCCGGCATGGACCCCCTGCTGGCGAGGGGCTACCACAATCTGCATTGCAGTCTGCTCGGCCGCCTGCCCGAGGAGCTGCTCGTGCACATCCTGCGCTTCCTCCAGTCCGAGGACCTCGTCCGCCTGCGCCGCGTGTCGCGGATGTTCCTGCGCCTATACGGGGCCCGAGATTTTGACGTCCTTCTTCCAGGTTCGTTCGACGCCGACCTACCCTGGAAGACACCGCCGTACTACCGCTTCCGCGGCCTGAAGGCAGTGACTGGGCCGCTCATCGGAGACATGGACGACTGCTGCAGCGACTGCAGGCACGCGCGGCACCAATTCAGATACCCCTGGCGCTTCAAGCACCTGACCCAGCGCTTGCTGTTTTGCTCCTGCTGCCGGATGCACCACCCGCGCCACCTCTTCTCCGAGGCGCAGCGAAACACGAGCGAAGAGTCCCGCCGCGTCTGCAACGCGCACGAAGGCGCCGTCCGGCTGTGCAGCCACATGTCCGTGAGCCTGGCGGATGTGATGGCCACTGCGCACCACAAGATTGAGTTCTGCCGCCCTGACGGCTGCCTGAAGTTGACAAAGACCCGCATGGCCGTGTGCGATCATCCCAGCCACCAGCCGGACCACCAGGGCAAGGCTCGGCCGGCGTACCAGCCCGCAAAAACGTCGTCCCCCACGCTGTACGTCATCGTCGACCCTTGCACGCAGCCAAACAAGATGTGGCTTCTTCTGGAGTGGACTGGGCACCTGGCCCTTCCCGATATTCCTGATCCCAAAGACGACAGAACCACCGGAGAAAGCCGGACGCGGGTCACAGCAGAGACGGTACGCAGAGGCGTGGAGAAGCTTCGTATCGGCGCAGCCGAGTTTATCGCACCCGGGCTCCCAGGCGGGCAGATGCCCGAGATGAGCTGCGTCGACCCCAACCGCTGTGTGTGTCTGTACCGGCCCGGCGAAGACCGCATGCCGGCCGGCTGGGCCACGTCGCCTTCGCGAGACAACTATCAGCACCGAGCCTGCAGCGCGGGCAAAACCGGACGACTGTGGCAAAGGGAGAGCAGTGAGGGCAGTGAGGGCAGTGAGGGCGGTGAGGGCAGTGAAGGCCAGGCCGAGGACGGAAACAGCAGCACGAAAACCCGGTGCACGGCACACAGGGCCGTCTTTCCGAGGTCCAGCGGCGCTAGAGGCGAGTCCAGCGTGCAGGTTAGCCTTAGTCGTTGCGAGAGCGGCCATCCGTCGTGCGTGGAATTTGTGTACATTTCCAAAATCGACGTGTTCAACCTGTCTCCGCATATCTACAGTCTGGACGTCACGGAGGCCAACACGGAGCATCCGCGGCCCTCGTGGTACCAGGCGCTCGACCCGGACTCGTATGGGGCAACAGAGGACCGGCTCGGCCACGGGATCACTTGGTGCCTCAACCGCGAGTGTAGGAACTATTACCGGTGTCTGAGAAGGCCCTTTGGAAAGTTCTCAGAGCTGTACTGGCATCAGGAGCCGTTTTTCTCATGTCGCTTTGGCAATAGCAATATGACGAGAGTATACACCAGATAATGGACTCTGCAACTCACGACAACCCAATTTTCCTGTTATATACAGAGGAGACCGTAAAATATACGAGTATAGCCTGAATTTGGGTTTGTTCCCCATTGTCCCGGTGCAAAAATTGCCGCTTGCTCAAGATTAACCCTCACTGGTAGACGTGGCTGCCATCCGCCGCTTGTCCTTCCGCTAATAGTAAATCCTTGCTGGCCAGTCTGTGCACTTCTTGCATAACTCTGACGTCTGATTTCCACATGAGCGGCAGCCAGGCCGGGTACTTTAATAGCCGCAGCGTCCGACGAGGCCGGACGATGACGTGCAGATGGAGGTGGTGAATAGAGACGACGTCGGGGTAGTAGACGCTGCCCAGGAGCGGCCGCCGGCCCCGGTGAAAGCCCGAGATAATGTCGGACGCCGGCAGGCCGGGGCATTTGGTCTCGATCAGGCGGTCCTTCATGCGCTGCATAGCCTCCATCAGTTGCAGGTCCTCGGCCGTCAGGCTCTCAATGTCACGCCACCGGTGCTCTTCCGGCAGGATCAGCCAATGTTGCTCGCCGGCCAGGCGCTTGTTCTCAATGGCGAGAACGCCGTCTTTCTGTTTTTTTTTGGGCCCGATAGACTCTGATTAGCAAATAGGCAACGAGCGGCTAGATGACAGGTTTCCCTTTAAATGATATATGTTTTTTTGACTCACCTCATAGACGACATTTGCGAGCTCCTCGCGGTGGCAGAATACACAATGTTTCTGCTGCCGTTCTGTCCATTCCAGATTGCACAGGTAACGGATAATGTTTTTGGTCAGGTCCATCGTCTTCTTTGCGAGGTTGGCAGGTCTCGCAGCAAGACGGAGACTGACAATACAGAGACCAAGAAGAATATATAAAAGAAATCCATTCCGTGACATGCCTGTCCGCTCATGGCGTAGAATTCTACGGCCTCCTTGCAAGATGGATGGGGTTGGTTCAATATCCAGGCGATCGACTCAGCCTTAATGTCAGGCGCTTGCTTCTACAGGCTAGGTTGAAAGCCTGTCAGCCTACGAATACAGAGCACAGATTACAGAGTGAGTAACAACACACAGGCAGGTGACAGGCTGTCTGCGCCACAACCTCCAGCCTAAGCCCTTTTATTGGCTAGAATAAAACTAAGAAACAATAAGCTTGTTAAACTTTACTGCCTTCAGTACTCGTAGACTACTCGAAAATGCGCCCGACATCTTCGCTTGCTTCTACTTGTCCTTTCTACTTGTCCTCTGTGTCCATATCGGAAAAGTCCATATCCAGCATCTGCTGCAGCTGGGCCCACTGTTCCTTGAGCTTGTAGGCCGACGCCCAGTAGTTGCCCTTTGCGTCCTTGCCGAGGATGAAGAAGCCATCGGCTGGCTTGACTGGCCCGTGGTTCTCCTGTACGTATGATGGCCGACAGGGTGAGCTGGGCGAGGTGGACTCGCTCCCGGCCGCGGATGCCTGGCGAGCGGGCGCAAAGTCGAGGTCGAACAGGCCCGCCTTGGACCAGTTGGAGAAGCCGACCTGGGCCATACCGCCGTCGCCAAAGACGACAATGGGCAGGCCGGTGTTGGAAACGCGCACGAGGCGGTAGTAGGCCCGGTGCTGCGCGCGCGTGCCCTGTTCGTTGATGGCACGGCGCACCTCGCGGGCGAGCCAGCTGAGCGGCCGGTCGCGCACGTCGCCGGCTGTCACCAGCACGTTGCTCCAGCCAAAGGCGTTGCCGACGTAGGGACGGTGCCGATCTGCCGGCGGCAGCAGCGCATCCCCGTTCTCGTTCTCGTCCTCGCCCACCTCAAACGCCTTTCGCAGCGACATGGCGATGGATCCAGACACGGTGCGGTCGGCGCCGAGACTATCGCCCTGCAGGCGAACGACGCAGCGTATGATCCAGGCGGTCACCACGTCGTTCTCCGTCAAGAAGACGGCGGCCGGGTCTGTGCCCTGGGCGACGGCGTCAGCCCGCAGCTCCGCCAGCGCCTGCTCGTACTGGGGCTGCCAGAACCATGCCGGCACGCACAACATGCCGTTCTCCTTGGCGCGCAGCAACGTGTCGACGCCGTAGCCGAGGCCCCACTTGACCATGCTGACGAGGCCGGCGCGGCGGTGCTGCAGGACGTGGTCTTCTTCTGCTTTTTGGTTTCGCTCGTCTTGCTTGCCCCCACCCTCGCTGTCTACGCCCCCGGCCAAGGACGCAAACGGGTCTGTAGCATAGGGCACGGGCGTGGGCACGTCCTCGGGCCGGCCCCACAGCATGGCCTGCCAGCCCTCGACGACATACTGCATGCCGAGGGCGTCAAAGGCGACGTGTTGCCACTGCAGCACGACAACGGTCTTGTCGGCAAATGAGTTGACGCGCAGCCCCAGCACCGGCCGGTCAACGCCGTCCATGCCGAGATAGTCCTTGATGCCGCCGGGCTGGTAGCCCGGAGCCCACGCGAGGCCGGCAAAGTCGTCCGGGTTGCAGACCACGGCGGGCACGCGGCTCGGCTCCGGCAACCTAATGTTACGGGCGGCCGCATAGGCGGCAATGGTCACGCCGTGGTCGACGTGCGCAAAAGAAACGGCCGGCCGGTCATGTCCAAAGGTGGCCGGGATGTGCCACTCGATAGTGCCGGCAGCCTAGCTCGGAGCGTGTCAGGGGGAAGACAGAAGAGAGGTGTTGGTGGGGAAAGGAAGGAAGACGCAAGATACGAGAACAGGGATGAGAAAAAGAAACAAGAAATATGAGAACAAGAGACAATATTAAAAACGGACACAATTAAGCCCTGACAGAAAAAAAAAAAAAAGCTCACATTCTTTCGCAGACGTCCGCCCAACCTTTCCCATCCCGGCCGCTGCACTAGGCCCTCGAGAGCCAGGCGCAGCTTCTGGGGATCCAGCACGGCGTCAAACGTGAGCGACGCTGCCATGTTGTTGCCCTGCACCAGCAGACTGTCTTCGAAAAAGTGCAGCGGCACTACGCGGTCGCTAGGCACGAGAGCCACCGCCGGCCTGGTGCGCCCAAAGAGAAAAGCCATGTCGAGTGTGCGTGTGTTTGATGGGAGTGTCTCACTTGGAAGTGCAAGCACAGAGTCGAGACAAAACGAAGCGAGAACAAAGAAAGTTTGCATCTGTCGGGCAGTCCGAACTGCGTCGAGATCACGGCCGGGGCTCTCATTGAGTGGCTTGCCCCATCGCCCTTATCGCCCTACCCGTACTCCGTACCCCCATCCGTATCTTACATACTATGTAGTACGTCGCATGTACGAGTAGTAAGATACCAACAGGATTCCATGCGTATCTGCGCAGGATGCATGGGGGGCTGGCTTGAGACCGGGGCTGCGAGAACTAAACAGTAGCGCAGACAGAAAAGTGTGCTTCTGAATCAGCCGTTAAATGACAGCGGCCCGCTTGGCGCTTTTGGCGGAGTGGCGCCCGTGCACGTGACAGTACTTCACCCTCCTCCCCAAGACGCGTATACATAGCACCGCTGATCACCCGCTGATCGTTGCCCACTCCTGCCTACTAGGCTCTGCGGAAGCGTCTCATCGGTTCCGCTAAGAAGATGGGCTGCTTCGCTAATAATTAGGCTTGCAGCCGCTAACCATCTACGGAATACCTCATCCTCCATCTAAGATACCCTACCATTTTCCGACCGCTTGCTCCCAACAATGGCAATGGTTCCGCCCCGGACTTTTTCCCCTTGACTTCCTCCTCTGAAATAGGATATATCCTCCGCTCGTGTTTTGTTACGTTCTTCCATCCTCCGTATTTCAAGTGCCCCACCATATTTCTATTTTGAAGGCTTTTTCCCCTGTCCATTCTAGATTCCCCATGTAGAGAGGCACCGGAAAGTCCACTTGTCTCGTTACGAGTACAATGGCCTTTTCCATCAGAATGTACATCTTTGCGTTCTTTTTACATTCTTTTTCTCTCTTCTCAAGGGGAACATGAACGAGCATCTACGCCCCAGTTATGTAGGAAATACACTTGCTTAACCATATAACCTCATGTCGTCTGGCCATCTTTCCTCCTCGTCTCAACAACCTCGCACCATTACCTCCCTGTGCCCTTCGACCATGAAGCATCTCTCCTGCGTGTCGATCACACTCGAGCACTTTGGATAAGAGCCGCAGCGGGCGGGCACACAGAGACGACACAATGTACAACTCCATCCAGGTCGGCACCGTAATCGCCTTTGTGGTCACCTATTTCTTAGCCTTCTTGCTACTGGTCTTGCGCTATGTCCAGGCTTTCTGGATTGTGCACAAGGTCGAGCTGGACCTGGGTATGTCGGCCTGCCACGCCTACCTCACAGGATGCAGGTGAATGCAGGAACAGCTGCGTGTTCGAGCAAGTCCGCTGATCGCTCGCAGTCATCCTTACCATATCCTCCGGCACAAGTCTCTATTACTTTGTCACCCTCACTACATGTTCGTGATCCTGTTCAGCTTCCCTTGTCGTCTTCGTGTTAGACCACTGACAAGGCCTTCTGTAGTGATGAGCTATGGCTGGGGAAGACACTTCGACACCCTGACGATGAATGACCTCATCCTCTTCAACAAGGTAAGAATGCCAGCGAGCCGTCTGTCTGTCCATATCCAAACTGCTACTCTAGCTAACTACTCACTCTCAACCTTTTTAAGAACCTCCTGCCAAACACCGTCGCCTACCTCATCACGCCCGCCATCACCAAGCTGGCTATGCTAGCCGTGCTCTTCCGCGTGAGCCCCTCGTGGTTTTACCGCGGTGGTGTTATCGCTACTGCTGTCGGCACTTTTGCCTACACTTTGACTCTCGCCAGCATCGTCGGCGGGCCCTGCAACCCGCTCAAGACGGGCACCTCGGAGTGTCTCGAAAACGTTGCTATATCTCAGGCCGTACTCAACATCGCCTCCGACTTTGCCGTACTTGTCTTGCCTCTGCCCACTATCTACCACCTAAATATGGCCCTGAAGCAGAAGCTCATCATTGGTTCCGTTATGGCCATAGGATCATTGTACGTTCTCTCTTTATCCTCGAACTTTTTCCTCACCTGCTCACTCGTCAGCGTCGTCATATGCTCCATAGCCCGTCTGCCATATGCCATCGTTCTCGGCAATAGCTCGGACGTCACCTACACCGAGGCTATCCTGGGCATCTGGTCCGTTATCGAGATCAACCTTGGTATCATCTGCGGCGCGTCCATGCGTCTCAAGCCTTTCATCGCCACCTTCCTGCCCAGGCTCAACCTCTTCTCTAGCAAGCGCTCAAACAATCGTTCCTACACGCCCTGGAAAGAAGTCCTCTCAAAGGCTGACAAGGGCCAGCACACGTACCAGCTGCACAGCATCCAGCAGGGTAGCAGACAGCCGGCCCCCACTCTCGCGTCCCACAGCCACGACATTCACATCCGCGAGGAGGTCCAGGTGCACGTGGAGGGCGAATCCCGAAGCGGTGGTGGTGGGAGTGCCAATGGCAGCAGCGCCGAGCTGGTTTAGACTGGGGGAAATCGGAACAGTCAATTGTTCCACGACACTCTACTCAAGGGCCAAGCCATCGACATCCTGTTATCTTTCATTGCTTAGGCTCGAAAGATAGAGGAGACGTGTATAAAGCAGAATACTATAGATATTTTGCCCGTTTGAGATGGCAACATATCATAATAGGAACGCTCAAAAGGATCGACTCACTATCTTGTGCCTGCTAAAATATCGAGATTGCATTCTGTAGCCCTGTTGCTTTACTAGGTTAATCTGAAGCAACTTCCAAAACATGATTAAAAAAATAAGTTAAAAAAATAAGTTTGAAAAAAAACACCAGATCTTATGTCAAAGATGCGAGTCTTATTCGTTGGAGAAGAAAGCCCACCTGCCATATCAAAACAAGATGAGGTGATGAACTGTTGCTCGTTCTTTCTTGCGATACTTGGGTCTGCAGCTGCAGCATCTGTTAGTAATCTGCTGTCGTCAGCAAATGGACAGAGCCGGTGTTAACTTCTTGTAGCTCCGTATATTACCCTCGAGTACTCCACCTCATAATAGTGATCGCGTCAGCAGATGGAGCAGAATGCGCTTCAGCACTCAGATTTGGCCGCAGACCAGAGGGTTTGAAATGTAATACAATGGCTAGAAAACCAGTATAAGTAGAAGTTATCCTGTTCACACTCTGTCTATCGTATAGAGAGTTGTGCCCTTTTTCTAAGCACAATCCCAGCAAGAGTAGACTCCATCCCTTTCAGACAGACACAAGATGGCGACGACCTTTGGCTTTGAGACGACAGTAGATGAGGTTGCCAGTGCATTCAGAGATATCATCCGCGGGAAGACCGGTCGGTACCACCCTTCAGGCCATGCATCCTATATCTCGCCTTTCCTGAGACCTGCTGGAAAATCTGACTTTGACTCGACGTAGTCTTGATCACGGGGTGTAGTCCCGACGGCCTCGGCTCGGAAGCGGCTCGCGCCATAGCAGCTCAGAGCCCTCAGCTGATTGTAATTGCCGGCCGCTCCCGGGCGAAGCTCGAGCTGACAGAGGCGAGCCTGAAGCAGCAGTCGCCGCGGGCCAGCGTGCGCCTCCTTGAGCTAGATCTCGCCAGTCTGGCCTCCGTGCGGCAGGCTGCCGACGTGGTGAACCGGTACGGCGAGCCCATCGACGTGCTGATAAACAATGCCGGTATCATGGCCGCGCCCTTTGTCAAGACTGCCGACGGCCTCGAGTCCCAGTTCGGCACCAACCATGTCGGGCACTTCCTGTTCACCAACCTGATCATGGCGAAGATACTGGCCGCCGGAGAGGGTGCCCGGATCGTCAACGTCAGCAGCACAGGCCACCTGCTTGGGCCAGTCCGCTACGATGATCCCAACTTCGAGGTCGGTTGTTCTGAGAAGAAGGGAAATGAAAGAAAGGAAGATAAAAAAGAAGAAGAAAAGAAAGAAGGGAGAGAATGAAAGCACCTAGTCTTCATACAGCTGACGCCTGGCTGAGACATTATAGAAAGGCGACTACAACCGGTGGGCAGCATACGGACAAAGCAAGACGGCCAACATCCTCTTCTCAGCAGCCCTTGCCGAAAGGCTAAAGTCCAAAGGGCTGCTTTCATTCAGCCTCAATCCCGGAGGTCAGTACATGTACATGTGCACGGTAGAAACTGACCCGATTGCCTTCCCGCGGAAGCTGACAGAAATATCATCCATGTTATTAGCATCTGCCGACACCCGAATCTCAAGAGAGATAGAGCTGGATGAGCTTAAGGAGCTAGGTAAGCGAAGCTGAAACTTTGATCGATGCCTGCCAATGGCGCCACTACTGACCGATGGATGCAGACGGGATCCTGCCCGAGTTGAAGTTCAAGACGCTGGCCCAATGCGCATCCACGCACCTGGTTGCTGCATTTAATCCTTCGATCAGAGGTTACTCTCTCCACTGTGTTCGGTAAAAGTATTTGAGAGCGAGTGACTGACATAAAGAACAGGTAACAACGGGGCTTACTTGGATGATTGCCAGGTTGCCAAGTTGACAGCTCCCTGGGCCATTGGCAAGGACAATGCCGACAAGCTCTGGGCTCTGAGCGAGTCTATCGTCGGAGAGGAGTTTCACTACTGATCCTGGGCGCTTGTGTTAATAGGTGGAATCTTGAAATATAAGTACGATGATACAGTCTACAGTCCAGCAGAAGTCTTAACATATAGGGGAGGCAGTATTGAGTTGTACACGCCGTCTGGAGAACGCCATATATCAGATATTATCTAGAACTAACTCTCTAATATGGTATATATTACATTTTGTTTGTGCCACTCATGCAAGTATCACTCTTGGCCTAGTGCCATGATAGGCGACTCCTGCCAGTATCAACAAATAACCACCCATTATAGCGCATATAGCCAGTCTGGTGATCTTTCGGCACTGAGACACCACCAACCAGATGTGACGCGTTGACTGATGCTTTGTTTCTGTGCTAGGATACTAGCTAGCTGAACGAGACAGACTGGAAAAGAGTTCGAACTGGTTAAGAGACAACTTCCGTGAGCCCAGCCAATAACAGAACCTCGCTTTGATATTATGGCGGCTTGAAAAATAGAAACTGAAAGAATACGCCGCGCTTGACCATTTTCTCACCGTCTTCTCCCTGCTGCACATGCAGCAGAATGTTGCCTTTTTGTCCCAAGTCAAAAAATCAAATCCATTTCCATCTAAGCAAACCGGGATGCGTCGAACCCCATATCCCGCCGTTTCTTCCGTCCATCCCGAGCCTGTCATGATCGCTGCTCCGTGCCAATCACGATAAAAAGATCAATAATTCAGAAAAAGGCCGAGCTGAAATACCCGTGCCAAGAGAAGAGAAAAAAAATATGCTGAGTACGGATATAGGTATCGTCGTATGATATCATAAACGCTAAGGGCCCCGAATTGGAATGCTGGTTTCGGCGTCGCCAGTTGCCACAACCATGCTGCTGTGCGGGCGTCGTGGCATCTTTGGAGAAACTCAGTTGCAACTGCGTCAGCTGCTTTGTTCCGTGGTGTGAAAAAAAGTCGATGATCAGGAGAAAGAGGCGAAAGTTGAAATGAAGATGGAAATGAGAGCCCAGTATGAACAAAACAAGTGCTTTAAAGACAAGAAAAAAACAGTAATAAAGGCCATCCCTTTCCATGAAGGTATACTGGCCTTGCCCGTTGTGCATGTATATAGGGACGTCTGGGGCATGGTCCTATTCCACCTTCATATTAAACGGTCTGTGTCTCTGGACAAGTAGCACCTGTCCCGGCGTCCATTGCTTTTGCGGTTGCCGTCGAGTCCTTGTCTTCCGACTCCAGCGAGCCCCCATATGAACCAGCGCTGACACTGGGAGGATTGGAGCTCTCGGGAGTGGTTGGCAGGCTTGTCAAAGACGAGCTGGAGTCCTGGTCGCCAGGTAGCCGGGGTGAGACCGGCGGCGCAGCAGATTCCTCGCTCTGCTTCTTTCCCAACGGCGCCTGACCGCTGGCGCCATTCGCCTTGGACGTCTCCTCGATTACCGTAGCGAGACGGTCGATGGCTGCATTCTGTCGTCCCGTGATCGCCGTCCGCAGCGTAGGGAGTTGGCCCGTCAGCATCCCTACAAGGAGCCGGTGCTCTTCGCCCTTGAGCTGCTTCAAGAGTTTCTCTAGACAAATAATCAGCTGGTTGGTCTTCTATGAATGCCGTTTTTGCAAGGCCACTGGCTTTTGACTTACGTATCACATAATTTCCGTACTGGTCTTTGACCATCTGCTGCAAGATTGGCAGCCCATTAGGGCCAAGCCGGCCCAGCTCTTCTCGGATCCGTTGGCGGTCTGCGGCGGTGCCAAACTCGATGCACTTCTCGACGACGTTGGATGCAAACTTGTTGTTGGACATGGCTAAGAGCTGGTTGAGCACCCTGCTGATTACCTTTTCGCGGTCCTTCGGCTTGCCATACTGGATGACGTGTTGTGCCACGTAGTTTCCATACTGGTCGTTGATCAGGTCCATGGCGTTGTCGTGGAGCTCTGACAGGATGAGCTCCTTGTCCTCCTCCAACCCGTGTTCAAGCATTCGTTGGATGACACGGCAGCCGTAGTTGTGCGCCGATAGCTCTCTTACTCTGCCGCGGAAGGCATCGATGATGAAACTGATGTGCTCCCGAGGTACCAGCTCGATAACTTTTTGGATAACGTGGTTGCCGTTGGGGTCCTTGACGATGCGGATCACATCCAGCTCCAGTTCCTTGGCCAGTGCCACCTGCTGGTCGACTAGAATATGCTGGAGAGCCTTCTGAACCACTCGGCACGCATATGTCTGCGTCGATAGGTCAACTATCTTGCCCTTCATCTGTTCGGCCAGGTACTTTTTCTGGACCTGACTGCCGTGCTCGAAAAACTTTTGGACGACGTAGTTGCCGAAGACATCCTGCATCAACACGAGGGTATTGGCCGAGATCTCGCGGAAGACATGCTCCTTCTCGTCGCTATTTGCAGTCTCCAGCTTGCTTTGGATGAAGCGAGACCCGTGCTGGTCACCGCTGAATTCAACGATATGATCGTATATTTCCTTCGGCAAAAGGTTAGTACAAAGCACAGATTAATGCAATGATAAGTAATAAGATGGGTGTATCTATGAATACCTTTAGCTCAAACCTCCTGCTCGTTCTATTAGCTCTGTACTCGTCGAGTAGTGGGCTTCTGAACGCATGCGCGGGGTCCCTGTCGCGGGATGCTTGCAAGTTCCCAGCAGGAATGAATGGAGTACCCATTGCGCGGAGGCCAAAGTGTGGGTTTCCTACAGATGGTCCAAATGTGTTGAAGTAGGGGCTGACGCCGCCCGGGAAAAGGCTTGCCGCTCCGGCAAACTGCTGCTGTTGCAGCTGTTGTTGCTGTTGCAGCTGCTGTTGCTGTTGCAGCAGCTGTTGCTGTTGCAGCTGTTGGTGCTGCTGCTGCAGCTGTTGTTCTAGTTGCAGCTGTCGTAGCTGTAGCAGCTGCTGCTCCTGGGTGAGGTTGTGAGGCGATGGGCGCGGCAGCGGCCCAATGGCATTGCTAAAGCCATCGTGGAAGCCCGATGCCCTAGGGTCTTGAGCTGCAGGCCGGGCCCATTGGCTGGCCCCGTTAGCCGATGGGCCAAGACCTTGGGCACTGGGCCCTTGCGGGTACAAGTTGCCAGCTGCCGCGACGCTCCGATCCAGCCCAGCCAAGCTTCCACGAGTTGCTGCAACAGAAACAGCTGTGCGTGGGTCGATACCGTCACGGGTTTGCGAGGCAGAGTTGAACTGGAAGGGTACAGTGCCTGCTGTGGAGAACGTGCCATTAAAACCAGAGCCGATGTCTTGCCGATCCTCTGCATTCAACGTCTGTCGCCGCATGAGATCTGCCAACAATGACACTGTATCATCTGGTTGTGCCTGCCGTTGACGGGACAGCTGACTTGTAGAAGGCGTTGGCGAGGGAAAGGACGCCTGGGCTTGGAGAGAAGGTCGGTGAGCATGGCCGTTGAGCGAGGGCGGTGGCATAGAGCTAAATGAGTTCAGCGAAGGCATAGTCATGCCAGAGCTGGCAGCGCCTGGCACCGGTGCTGCCGCAGATGTAGACATGGAGGGGCCAGAGCCTGTAGCTGTAGCTGTAGCTGTAGCTGTCGCAGAAGTTTTGTTGAATCCGTTTGGCAGATCCTGCGATGGCCGTGCCTCTGCGTCGAAGCCAAATGCAGGGTATGATGGTGCGGCAACGTGTTCGCCATCAACATCGACCATGCTGTTGCGCAAAGAGGACAGCGAGGGCGGGTACCGGAAAGGAGTGGCATTTGAGTCTAGAGACGGGCCAGCAGCACTCGGGCGAGAAGCCGCATAGTTGGAGGATGAGGCAACTCGGGCAGAAAGATAGGAAGCATTGGTGGTCGAGGGTGTGCGGTCGTGCAAGTGGTCATGATATGTCTGGGAAGCTTCTCTCAAGTGAACTGGCGATGGGCTCGCTGAGGCCCTCCGAGGGGCTGCGTTGTCGACATTGTTCCATGGCCTAGAAGCATTTGTACCCGGGTGTGGCCAAACGGCCGTCGCGTCTGAAAAGTTGTTCGCGGCATCGGAGTTGCCTTGAAAGGATTCATCGTGACCTGGAGGCAGAGGTAGACGCGGGAATCGTTAGTTTCTTGTATTCTGTATATTTTGGGGGCTCTGTCATTGCGTGGTATTGTGCCTCTTCTTCCATCGGCCTCCTTCTATTCTCAAAAACAGCACTCACCTGACAGACCTGTCTGCGGATCGTGGTTGGCGAAGGGTGAAGATATATTTGGCGACCAGAGGTTGCTCGTATTTGGCTGGCTCCAATTCGAGGAGAAGTTGTTTCGTGGCTGCTGGGATGATGACGGTGGCGATTGTCCCGAAGCGTCTTCCTTGTTGCCCTTCCCGTAGGACGGGAATCGGGGGGGCTGGCCCTGGTAAACGCGTATAATATCAGCAATAGTCATCGTATTTTGTACGAGGTTTCAGAGAGAAGCTAGGAAACAGAGGCTGATGAGGTCTTGATAGAGACCGTAAGGCCTTCAGGCGATCTGAGGCAAGACGAGCGGGTGATAGTCTAGGCTTTGACAACTGGGAAGAAGACAAAAGGTACTTACCGGCATTTCTGCGAAAAAAAAAGATCGGCGTTGCAGTGTTCGATGAAAGCGCTCGTTCGTATAGAAAAGAAGAGAAGAAAGCTACAATGAAGCGGTGGAAGAAAAATATACGAAGTGGGCAGCTGGGCGCAAAGCTGGGGGAGAGTGGTAGTAAGAGAAAGTGAAGTAGGCGAAATAAAGAACGAAAAAAGAAAGAAATATACGAGAAGAAGAGTATAAAAGAGAGGATGGTGAGAGAAAAAAAAGAATACAGTGATGCTGTAATGACTTGCTTGGGGAAGGGGCGTGGACAAAGCAAGACGAGGCTCCCTTTTTGTTGCGATGGATGTTGGTTGTGAGAATTGGGTTTTTTAAGTTAATTATGGGGTTGAGAATTGGGAGTGGAGAAAAAGATTTGGGGCAAGTTGCAGGCTAGGCTGGGCCCCAGGTGAATCTTACAAACCGGAGTGGCTGCCTGGCAGCCTGAAGGTGTCAGTGGGCAAGCAGACGGGGCGGGAAAGCAGCAATACAGGTGGGGTGGGACGGAGCGGCAGTGCTTGGCCGACTTCCTGTCTCGCAATTGGTTGGTGGCAAGTAGCGCGACTCAGCGACTTCTGACGAGTGTTAGAGGTGGTAAGATTACCGGTGGTGCAGGGCACTTGCGGCAGTTATAGCGTGGTATGGCTCGGCGCACGGTGGTCGTAGCGCAAGAAGGAGGGGTATAAGATTCGCTGAGATTCGCTGAGATTGGTGCGCACCCCCGAGTCCTACTCGTATCTTACTGGTAAGGCTGTCCGATGGCGATGGGCAGAGGGGTGAGAAGAGGGGATAGATGAGAGAGAGAGAGCAAATACGGAAAGAAGAGAAACAAGGCGATTTTTTGGGCACGCGAGCCAAAAGGCACGAAAAGCAAAAGAGCAGTGTTCCTCCCTAGTGCCCTTGAATAGTAGATGGAGAAACGTGCTTTGTGAAAATGAGGACGGAAAAGAGCGGAAGAGCTATGCAACTGATGCAAGAATGATGGTGAGGTGGCGAAGAAATGAGAAAGTATGCTCATGTCACAGAGGAGAGATGCGTCCGGTCGCAGTCAAGTGTCGACGGAAACGCAAGGCAAAGGCACTGAAGGACAAGTCAGCCAGATGGCGATGCGGCCAAAACGTGGTGTCCTCTCGACAAGTAGCCGTATGTTACCTCTTATTGTGGAGGCCGCCCAAATGCTGATGGGGTCTTTGAAGCTAGTTTTCGTGGACAGAGAGACAACGCCCTGAAAGGGGCCCTATGCTATGGATACGGGGCGGGGATGGGCAGACGTGCGTGTTGTGATGAGATGGCCGAAAAGGGACTGAGGAGGGACTCGGTTGGCGGGCCTCGTTTTATCGTGCGGTTTCAAGGGTGTCTTATATGGGATTTTCAATGTTCTGGTAGAAGGAGGGAGGGAAAGTTGGGTGTTTGCATACGTCGTAGCAAGATACTCCGCGAAAGGCTGACAGTTTTTGCAGTGGCTGTGACGGAGCTGCATTGGAAGCTGCTCCTGCAAGCGAGACGGCCAGCGAAGCTCGGAGCTTTGTTCCTTCGGCCTGCTAACACTGGCGAGTATGGAGTAAGATACATAATTTGAGATCGTCCCAGCGACTTGGAATAAGGCGGGATGCTAAGAGTGGCCGGCGGGACGATCTGAAAGACTAAAAAAAAGTATAGGGGCCTGGGCTACAGGGCCGCAGTCGCTAAATTTTCGGCCCCTGATGACTAAAGATTGCCACCATCTCGCAATGGCGATGCGATTATTCAATCGCGTTGGCCCTTTGTACCACTACGGAATACAACCCAATATAATCTAGAAAGGTATCTCCCATCCCTTTTTGCATAATATTTTTCATTTCTCATATATCGCATTCCAGCCACATCCAGTAGGAGAGGTTCAAGAAAGGGCATTTTCAGAGTCTTGAGTACCGTGCCCTTAGACTAGAGGATTGCCCTAGGATCGGCATGGCTGCTAGATAACGCGCAAGCCGCAGGGCGCATGGGACTTTTTCGTCCTACGGTTATTGTGCGCAGTGGCTTTCTGTTTTGGGCCGTGCCAGTGTACAAGAGCGTATCTCTCCGGCCAGCAACCATGGCCTGTCTGACCACTTCCTAGCATTCATTGGCCCAATAGCTTAGCGGTCAAAGAGTAAACACCACAGACATAGCCGAGAGGCAGGCATTACGTTCGAAGAAGCTCTGTTTTATATCTGTTAACTGTAGGTTTGTCTGCCAACGCTATACGATGAATGGATAGCATTGATCTGGAAATATCTGATAAATCCATTCATATCAAGCAAGACATCTAGAAACGTAACAAGGAGCCGCTGTTTGAAGATTACTCTCTCACTCTTTGTCGTGCATGTTACCACCCCAAGTTGCTTGTGGCGCCGTGATACGTATGCAAACATCTATCTTGTCAAAAAAGGGTTACTATTCGAGATTTCGCAGCTACTTGCTTGTCAATTCGGCGCGTCAGGGGCAGGACATGCTGATGAGTACGTGTGCACGGGAAGACTGCCATATCTGTTGCCAGGTGACCTAGGACAAGACAGGGGCGAAGAGAAGGCCGATAGGAGGCACGACCTTGGCGAAAAAAAAGAGCGTAGCTATTCTTCTTGAAGCAGGCCTGTGGTCGGTGCTTGTCCCCCCCCCCCAAAAAAAAAAATCCTCACAGCGATATATACAAGTACATAGGAGCAATAACCTGCTCATAAGCGTGGCCTCGATTTGGACTTCATTTCCACTACTTATCCTTTTTGGACGGTCAATATTGTCACAGAATCTCCGAGCGTTATCCTATGTATATATGTATTTATATACATAGTAGCATCCATTCGAGTCGCTAGTCCTCGCCAGTTCGTGTACGAAGCAGTCAAGCCTGCTGTGCTACTGCGCCAGAGTCACTGTACTGACTCTCGCCCGTGTGGCCTTTGCCGGGTGCAGGCTGTAGAAAAACTAGAAACATTGAAGCTTGCCGTGCTGTACAACACGTAGACTGGTCTGACTGTTGCCCGACAACATACTTGTTTCTTGTAAGATACTGTACCTGCATTCATAGCAGAATTGTGAGGTCGTTGACCGAGAAAGGGGATTACAAGTAGGTAGAGCAAAGGTCTTGTGTCTGTTTTTTTTTTTTTTTTTTTTTTTGCACGCGAAACTTAAAAAGCTCAGGCTCGCTTGATGAAATAGCTGGTGAGACGCCAGCTGGCAGCTTCGCCTGCGTCTTCAGTAGCGAAATGTCTGTGTCCGTCCACAAGAAGAGTAAATAAAAGAGAGCTGCAGACAGGATATTGTATAAAAGCTCAGGTCATGAGAGGACGCAGTACAGAGCGCTCATAGCGACAGGTCCCATTTCTGTAGGCGAAGGTGGGGAGGCTGAAACAATCGAGCCCCGTACAGAGTGCATGGGAAAAAAAGAAAAGAGAAAGCCAGAGGCTGAAACAGGACGCAACGTCCTCACCTGGTGGCCGCTTCCTTTTCTTTTTTTGGCCTTTTAGACTTATTGTGATCTCTTACATCTGCTGGAGGAGAGACTCGGGTGGGGCGCAGCTCTCGGTCTTTAGAGTAAAGACGAGACAAAGATCAGACAAAGAGACAAACAAAGCAAACAAGCAAACAAGCATACAAACAAAAAAACAAGCAAGCAGATAAACAAAACAGGAAAGAAGAGATGAACAACAGTACCAGAGTACGAATACAAACTACTCGTACTCGTATGCATTTCGCCGTCAAATATGACGACAGAGCACGCGACAGCCGAGGTGTCTACTCGTAAACGCCAACAGCACAGCCTCCAGCGCGATTTGCCCGTCCAGACAAATCATGGCCATCTGACGACTTCTATCCCACGCATCCGCCTGGTGATGAAGGGGGAGCGTAACGCCCGGCCTTTGGGCCGCAGGGCCAGAGGCTCCGTAAACGGGTTCAAATTAAGCCCCGCCCTGGAGATTGTTCTTAGCTCCTGATTGGTGAATGCTGTCCGCAGCGCCTCAATAATACCCCTGGATCGGTCATGGAAGCACGAGTTAGGTTTTTGACCAACATCACACTAAATCCCATTATGGAAAAGGCTCGCTTTCTAATTTCTGCAAGGTGTGATTCTAGGGGGGGGACCACCCCAAAAGCGCTTGGCTCATCCTCTCTTCACCATTCTTTTCATCGCCCTTTCCCCCCCCTTTGTCCTCCCTCTAATACTCCCTTCCTTCTTTTCTTTTCTTCAGGCCATGACGAAGGGTTTGTGCTCGTTTTCAACAACTCCCTTTCCAACCCTCACACTCCTTCCCACTCAGTTTGTCATTTGACGACTATCGACACTCTTTTTTGTTGTATTTCGGGATATCGACTTGCCCTCTTTTTCAAGCCGAATCCGTCCAGTCTTTTGCACTTGTTTTCTCTTCACGACCTTAATACTCTTTTACCCGCTGCTTTGCTTTAATTCGAAAGAACACAAAACCTCCGAGCATCCCTTCTTTGTTAACCTGTAAGTGAGACAAGGAGTTTTCAGTTCTTCCCTCGAAAAATCCTCCCTTCACCTCCGCTCGTTGGAATGGGCTGGCCAGCCAGGGAAGCCTCGGGGGCAGGAACAGGAGAGGTCTTGGCTGCTGCTTATAAGGCCCATGGCCGCCTCAACGGGCGGGCGGTGGCCGCTTCGTGGCCGCACAAGTCGAAAAGAAACACACCATGTGCTGACCGAGTTGTTCTCGTATTCTTTCAATAGCGCGGGCCGCCTTTCGTTTTTCTCCAGCCAAACTCGAGTATTAGTTTAATTCTGTCGTGCTGAAGCCTGCCGTGTTTCTTTTTCGAGTCGACGACTTTTCTCGGTTCTCTCGCTCTTACTCAACTCTCGCTACCGCCGACTAACACTCATTTTCACAATCTTCAAATCAACAATAATAATGCAGTTCTTCAGAGATATTATGGCCCGCGGCAAGCTCGTCGCCCGGTCCGTTGTTGACTCGGGCGAAGAAAGCTCGGACGATACCACCATTACCGCCATGATCATCCTACTCAGCGTCATCTTTGCCGGTCTCCTCCTGTCTTCGACCCTGCTCGTGATCCGGAGGATGAAGCGGCAGCAGAAGCTGCGCGAGATGACACTGCCCCAGTACAACAAGGCGCCAAACAGCAAGTCCCCCGGTCTCACCATCCAGACAACCAACGCCAACGGCCGCTCGTCGCTCCTGGTCTTCAGCAAGGACGGCCAGCCCATGCTGGCGAACCCGCAGTCCCCCCCGTACTCGCCCGACAACGTTCCGGAGATCCGTATCACGTTCCCTGACGAGCAGGACGAGATGGGCCACAGCAAGAGCGGCCGCGTGGTTGTAGTTCGGGTTGGTGACACATCGATCGGCATGGAGCCGGTATCAGAGGAAGAGGAGCAGCTGCCAGCCTACGAGAAGGAGAACAAGAGCCAGTTCTATTCCATCAACATTGACGAAATCGGCGGCCTGAAGGAGAAGGGCGACCACATCAACTTCCACTAGATTGCTACCATTTTTATCACAAACCTTCTGCCTTTTTTCTACCTCCTCAGCACCCCTTTTCCCCCGTGGGACCAACGCTAGCTTATCCGATGGCCCGTTATTCGCTTCTTCTCAACTTTACACCCCTTTTGTATTCTTCATATTCCGAGCTCTCTCAGTCCTGTTGGCGATTGCAGGGATAGAGGGAAGGCTGCTGTGGCACAGCGCCGCCAAACGGCGCGTGAAACAGCAGCCCATACGGCTGGCACGATACGAAAAGAAAACGAACAGCAAGATACCGGTGTCCCTTCACACCACACTTGTCTTCAAAGCAAGGCCAAACAACTCCATGAGAGATGGTTTCTCTATATCTGGGCGGCACGCTCCGGACCAGCCGTGGCTACGCAACGCAGGCTGGCGGATAAATTGGCAGTGGCCAGCAACCTTCCTTGGTTATTTTGGCATAACAGGGCAACGGGGCGTGCAGCCCAGCCTGTATAGTTTCGTGTACATAATGTATATTTTACTATTACATTAATGTTGATGTATCTCTACCAAGCATAGTCTGTGGCTTTTTTGCGCAACCTTGGGTAGGGAGCTTTTCTACCAACTTTCATTGTAGACGATACAAATAGGAACACGGGGAATGGCAACATTGCCGTGTCTCAAGTACCATTACCGTCCATGCATTCCAGAACACATCGTGAGCGACAGACACTGCGTCGTACGGTGACGACGAAGCAGGGTATCCTACATTCTTGCTCCTTTTCCTTTTGATATTTTTTTGCGGGGCGCTTAAGTGGGGCCGCCCCTCCCGAACAGTTGAGTTGCTCTTTCTGCTAAAGCTTAGCTGTCCCGTACTAAAGAACAGCCTCAAAGTTTCGGGTAGAGGTTTTTTTTTCCCCCTCTTGGTCCGGATTTCGTCTCTTTCAACATCACAGAGTCGTCTGCCAGATACGGTCACCACAGCATGTGATTATGGCCATGCTGCCGACTGCTGTGGTTCTGTCTAGCTCAAGAGGCTATTACTAGTGTTCTCTCTCTCTCTCCTTTTTTCGAATTTCTTACTCATTCACTGTCTTGCATCTGGTCTCTCTTTTTGCCTTTTCTTTCCTTTTTCTTTTAAAGACGGAGGCGTTTTACTTCAGCATACTTCGAATACCACTGCGTCTATTTTCTCTTCCATTTCATATATCGGAGTGCGCTCCCAGTGCGCTCCCGCGTCTACTACTGACAATGGCGCCCCCTTCGCAGCGACAGAAGAAGCAGCCGGCCCCGAGCGAGTACAAGGCGATTGCAGCGCAGTTTGCAGCGGCAAAGCGGGCCAAGGAGATTGAAGACGCGCTGCGGGCACAAAAGGATGTGCGGACGGAGCAGGCAACGGCCAATGCGATGGAACAGCACCGGATGGCGCGCGAGATGAGCCGGAAGTCGGCGTACGAGCGGCGTTGGCTGTGGACGGTGGGCTTCTGGTTGTGGCTGTTCGTGATCCACGCGACTGGCATTCTGTACTTTACGTCAGGCTTCCTCCTGACGCGGCTGATGCTCGACGAGCACTCCAGCTGCGCGGTCAGCCCGCTGCAAGCGGCCGGTGCCGGCGGCAGCGCGGCAGCGGTTTCGTCACGATCAAAGGCCGGCTGCTGGCACCCCAAGACATTTGACCGGGCGGTGGTGATCGTGATCGACGCACTGCGGTACGACTTCACGGTGCCGGTCAACGACAGCGCCGAATTCCACAACGCGTTTCCGTTCCTGTATGAGACGGCGGTGGCGCAGCCATCGAACGCGTTCCTGCGACCGTTCATCGCAGACCCGCCGACAGCGACGCTGCAGCGGCTCAAGGGCCTCATGACGGGCCCGCTGCCGACGTTCATCGACATCGGGACGAACTTTGCGGGCACGGCGATCGAGGAGGACAACCTGCTGGCGCAGCTGCGGGCGGTGGACAAGAAGATTGCGCACCTGGGCGACGACACCTGGACGGCGCTGTTCCCGGGCTACTTTGAGGCCAACATCAGCCACGCCTACGACAGCTTCAACGTGTGGGACCTGCATACGGTGGACAACGGGGTGGCGGAGCACATTTTCCCGCTGCTGGAGGAGAAGGCGGCAGCGGGGACGTGGGACCTACTGATCGGTCACTGCCTCGGGGTCGACCATGCGGGGCATCGCTACGGGCCGGCGCACCCGGCGATGCGCGAGAAGCTGCAGCAGATGGACGCGTTTGTGCGGCGGGTGGCGGCGTCGATCGACGACAAGACGCTGCTGGTGGTGATGGGAGACCACGGGATGGACAGCAAGGGCGACCACGGCGGCGAGAGCGACGACGAGGTGGAGGCGGCGCTGTGGATGTACGCGCGGCGGCCGCTCTTTGGGCGGACGGGCGCGGGCTCGGCGATGCCGCCACTGACGGCCAAGGAGCGGCCGGCCAACCAGATCGACTTTGTGCCGACGCTGGCGCTGCTGCTGGGCATTCCCATCCCGTACAACAACCTGGGCTGGCCGATCGAGGAGGCGTTTATCGGAGCTGGCGGCAACGACTGGGCGAACCTGGCGAGGGTGGCGGAGATCACAGCGGCCGGCATCCACCGGTACCAGTCATCGTACTTTGACGACGTCCGCAGCACAGAGCTCGGGGGAGCAGCTCCGTCGAAGATCTTGTCGCCTCCTACGTTTGCACGGCCAGGTCGCGGGGTGCCGGCGGCGGCAGCACAGCAGGCGATGGCAGATGCGTTTGCGGGGCTGTCTGCGTACCAGGAGGAGGCGCTGCAGATGTGCAAGGACCTGTGGGCGCGGTTCGACGTGGACAGCATGGTGTTTGGATTAGTGATCACGGCGGCAGGCGTGGCGGTACTGCTGCTGTACGCGTCGCGCAGCGTGGGCGGCGGCGATGGCGAGGAGGACGACGAAGACATTGCGCTGGTGGAGGACGCGACGCTGGACCAGGCCGAGATGCTGCTGGAGCTGCAGGGGGAGCTAGCAGGGGGTGGTGAAGTCGGTGAAGGCAGCGGCAGCGGCAGCGGCAGCGGCAGCGGCAGCAACAAGAACAAAGGTGTGGCAGCGCTGAGCAAAGCAGAGAGAGACGAGGCTCGGGCGCTGCGGCAGCAGCAGCAGCTGCATCGGTCTCTGGTGGTGGCGGCAGCGACGGCGGGCGTGCCGACGTTTGCGGCGATGGCCGTGCTGGCGACGGTGTCTTCGGGCTCGCGGCCATGGTACAGCGGGGCGGGCTATGCGGCGATGGCCAGCATCGGAGCGGTGGCGGCACGGCTGTTGGGGGTGGGCAGGCGCAGCGTGAGGCGGCTTCTGCCGAGCAGCATCTGGGGGTGGCTGGCAGTGGTGTTCACGGCGGCGCAGTCGGTGGGCTTCGCGTCCAACTCGTACACGGTGTGGGAGGACGCGATGCTGCTCTTCTTCCTGGCGACGTTCGGGCTGGTGGCGGCACTGCAGGCGATGCGGCTGGCGACGGCGAGCGAGCGGGTGCTGGGGGTGTACCACGCGGTGGTGTTTATGCTGCTGGGCCGGGTGGCGTCGCTGTCGCGGCTGTGCCGGGAGGAGCAGATGCCGTACTGCACGTCGACGTACTACGCGTCGGCCACGTCGTCGACGTCGGCGCCGTGGCAGCTGGCGGTGCCGTTTGCCGTGTTCCTGGTGCTGCCGTCGGTGGTGCGGTCGTTTTACGTGCCGACGCGGTCGTATGAGGGCCTGGCGCCAGTGTGGATCGGCGGCGTGTTCCGGGGAGGGCTGCTGATGGCGGCGCTGTACTGGACGCTGGACGCGGTCGAGAGCAGCAGTGGTAGTGGCAGCACTGGTGGCTGGCTGTGGTCGCTGCAGGCGATGCTGCCGGAGGGTGCGGCCAAGACGGCGTCGGTATACCTGGCGCAAATGGTGCTGGGGCTGGCGCTGGTGGCCGGCAGCGTGGCGTTTGCGTGGGCAGGGCCGTGTGTGTCGGTGACGGCGATTGCGCGGCCGGGATACTCCAACCAGGCGCAGGTGGCGGTGCTGGGCTATGCCAACGCGCACGGAGCTCGCTACCTGCTGCTGCCGGCGAACCTGCTGATCGCAGCGGTGCTGCTGTCGAAGCCGATGGGCGGCGGCGCGCTGGCGCTGATGCTGTGGCAGGTGCTGTCGCTGATGGAGCTGCTGGACCTGCTGAAGTCGGGAAGAAAGGCAGCGACAGGGACAGAGGCAAAAACAGAGACGATGACCGAGGCCGAAGCAGAAGCCGAAGCAGAAGCCGAAGCAGAGGCTGCGGCCATGCAGCAGCCGAATCCCGGGTCGATGACGGCAGCAACGACGACGGCGTCGGCGGTGACGGTGATCGGGCCCGTGGTGCTGGCCATGCTGGCCAACTTCCACTACTTCACGACCGGCCACCAGGCGACACTCAGCAGCATCCAGTGGGACAGCGCCTTCATCCCGCTCTCGACCATCCGCTATCCCTGGACGCCTCTTGTCGTCGTCGCCAACACCTTCCCCGCCCACCTGCTTGCTGCCGCCGCCGTGCCGCTGCTCGTGCTGTGGAAGACGGGGCCCCGTCGCCGCGGCGGCCTTCTGTCGCCCACCAGCCGCGCCCTCGCCGGCTTCGCCGCCTACTTTGCCGTCGAGGCACTCGCCACCATGGCCTGGGCCGCCCACCTGCGCCGCCACCTGATGCTGTACCGCATCTTCAACCCGCGCTTCATGCTGGCCGCCGCCGTGCTGCTGCTGGTAGACGTCGCCTGCCTGGTGCTGGCGCTGCCGGGCCTGCGCTCGAACACGCTGGCCGTCAGCGACGTCTTCGGCTGGCTGGACGACTACTGAGGGAGAGGGGAGGGTGAGGAGGTGGGATGCTGTTTCAAACAACAAAGGACGAGGACAGAATGGAGGATGATGCAACAGAGTCAAGGATGGCCGGGATTACTAGACTAGCAGCTACCTCCTTGTGGGCAGCGTGGCTGCAGACTGCAGGAACTTTTACGTGTATATATATAGATGCATAGCTTGTATACACAGTGGCGTAGACGAGGGAATCAACACAAGAGTACACGAGGGTAGAGCGTTAGTCATCTGCTCGAATATCCACTTATTATGACTAACTCCGGCCCCACTAACCGGTCTTCATTAGCCTACTGCTGGCCTGTTACACTCTGCATATTAACGCCATAACGATGCCTTACGATAAAGCTTCTTTCACATAGACTTCATCTCCTACGAAACCTCTCATTTTTTTTTTTGGTGGTGCGTTCTTCTGCCGGCAGACCACGCATATGACGACACCAGCTGCGGGACAACACGAGCCGCCGCCGGGCCGGCCGGCGGCATCCTCCTTCTCTTCTTCTTCGTTTTCTTCTAATGTTTCTGCCGCTGCCGCGTCTGCCATTCACAGCAGTAGCCATGGCAGCCCCAAACGGCGACACACGCTCCTCCTCTGCTTCATCCACGGCTTCAAGGGCGACGCCGACACCTTTGGGCCGGGCTCGCGGTTCGCGCACGAGCTGCGGCAGCGCGTGGCCGCATCGCTGCCGCGCATCGACGTCCGCACCGCCGTCTACCCGCCGTACCAAACCCGCGGCGACCTGGCGGCCACGGTGGCCCGCGTGGCCGACTGGCTGCTGGACGCCGTCATCGACCTCGAGGTGGCCGCCCGCACGCCCAGCCCGACGGTGGAGCCGTCGGTGCGGTGCGTGCTGATCGGCCACTCCATGGGCGGCATCGTGGCCGCCGACGTGCTGCTGTCGCTGGTGACCGACCGGCGGGTGATGAGCCGCGACGACGAGGATGGTGGCCACGCTGCTCTGCCCGAGCTCAACGGCCTCATGTTTCCCTACGTGCAGGGCGTGCTCGGCTTCGACACCCCGTTCCTGGGCATCGCGCCCGGCGTTGTGGCCCACGGCGCCCAGGAAAAATACACGGCCACGTCGGCAGCCATCACGCAGCTCAGCAGCCTGACCGAGTCGCTGTGGGGGAAGAAGAGCGGGGCTGCCGGTGCTGCCGGTGCTTCCGGTGCTTCCGGGGCGGCTGCCACCAAGGCACTTCCGGCTACGGCGTCGACCACTACCACCACCACCCCCATCTCCGCCTGGGGCTGGGGAAAGATCGCCATGGTGGCCGGCGCCGGCGCTCTGGCTAGCGGTGCCGCTGCCGCCGTGGCCTATCACAACCGCGACCACCTGACCGAGGGCTGGTCCTGGGTCTCGTCCCACCTCGAATTCGTCGGCTGCCTGGCCCGCGGCGAAGACCTCCGCCGTCGCATCGCCCGCGTCCAGCACGCCCACCGCCAGCTCGGCGTCGGCTTCGGAAACCTCTACACCCGCCTCGGCAAGGCCGCCTCGTCCAAGCAGACCCAGACCCAGGCCCAGGCCCAGGCTGGCGTCGGCTCCTTGCTGCTGCTGCCCTCTGAGCGCACGTTCTGCAACCTGCCCAGCCGCGAGCCGGCCGGCGAGTGGCGAGAGGCCGTCAACGACGCGGCCACTGACGAGACCGGCGCCCACATGAGTGCGTCTTCCCTTCAAGGGAAAAAAAAACAGTGCTTTTCTTTTTCTCGCTCTTCTTTGTGTTCCCCGTTCCACTGACAGACCAGGCATGTTCGCACCAGCAACAAATCCAAACTACGACAGGCTGCTCGCAGACGCCCGCGACATGGTCGTCCACTGGACCCTGGGCTCGGAGTGGTACGAGACCAGCAGCATCAACAAGGCGCCGGCGCCATGATGCAGGAGGACGAGCAGAACGAGCAGAATGTATTTTTTGTACTGCAATGATAAGCCCTTGATATCGTGTAACTCCAATATCATATTCTCCTTTTTGCAACTACAATATTAATACAGTGCCACGTAGCCTCCAGCATGCGCCCGTTGATTAATCGTCCTTCCGTATCTCGTTCGTGCCCTTTTTTTCCCCGCCCCGGCTATCTTTCCACTCCTCAGCCCCTAGTGTCTTTGCATGTCTTTACATATCCCGGGGTTTCCCTCCCCACGTATCCCTATATGTCTCTTCTCCGTCCCCCCGCTTCTTTTTACTGCCTCTACTGGGCCTTCTTGTCCGCAGCCGCCTCGGCCTTGAGCCGGCGCAGCACCTTGCGCCGCTGCGCCAGCATGTGCGTGTACAGGACGTAGGAGCCGGGCACGTATATGGCCAGCACGGCGTAGAGCGCGGCCGGGTACAGCGGGTGCAGAGCTGCGGCAGCGCTGGGCGTGGTGGCAGCTAGGTAAACGAGGCGCACCTCCGAGCTGATGCCGACGGGGTACAGCACCAGGAACGTGCTGTAGCGGAGCGCTGTGAACCACGCCGGTGGAGGCCGCTCGGGCCCGCGGGCGAGGCTGAGGGCAAAGTACGAGTAGCGGATGACCTCGGTCAAGCTCCAGGCCAGTACCATGGACGTGTAGAACGGGCTCGACGTCGTCTCTGCCGGGAAGGGATAGACGATGGCCCAGACGAGGAGCAGCCGGCTGGCAACCTGCATGGCGGTCGTGATCAGGGGAGCGCGAACTATGCCTGTTGATGGTGTCAGCGGGTCTTTTTTTTTTGCCTTCATCCTGAGCCACTCTTACCCAACGCAGAGTGCACCACCTCTAGTAGTGCAATAGTCTGCGTGTACCGCAGAAACTCGTCAACCACAACCGGCACAGCTGCCGGTCCCCGGAGAACAGCCGCAATGGCAGCACGGCCCAGCACAGTGGTCCACAGTATGGTCGAGGCAAAGTTGTAAGCCGTCAGGTAGAGCCCTTTGACCTGGGACGGCGGCACGGCGCCGTTGCCGAGAATCTCCTTGCGCTTAGACGAAGAGGCCACGGCCGTCTTCTTCGGCTCGGACGTAGCCATGGCTGGTGCAGCTTTTTGGGTGGACTAGGAGATAAAAAATACTGCTTGTAGGAAACGGGTAGAGAGTGGGTGGGTGAGACGTGCCAGGACTCGATGTGCGTAATGTGATTGATGCTTTCCAATAGTTGAAACTCTCCAGACTCTGTAAAACCGCCAAAAAGGGGAGCAAAGATTAAGTACAGCTCGCTCTTGGCGTGAATTGGGTTTTGGATAAGCTGGTGTGGGTCCTTCCCGCAAAAAAAAACCGTTGGGATTATTATAGTGGGGGGGGGAGGGGGGCAGAATCTTGATTTCAGGCGAGTACATTGTAAGATAAGATGCATCTACGGAATTCTGTTACTGCTATTCCTGATCTTCAAATGCTCTATTCTTTTCCAACTCGTACAGTAAGATACATGATTTAGAGATAATGGCACGAGAAAAATTCTACCAGTCTTCAAAAAGTCATCAGGTCGTCAAACTAAAAATAAAAATAAAAGGCCGTCTCCCAATGCCAAAAAATGAAGATTCAATTATGAAAGGAGGACCAACGACTGAGCCAGCCAGCAGGGAGAGATAAAAGGGTCGAAGAAAGAGGAGATCCGAGAGATCCAAAAGTCCCAACACAGTTTTATCTCACTGATCGCGCCGGCGGAACACAGACCAGCCGCTAAACAGCCACTCGTTTGAATGCCTGCCGCACGTCGTGTAGACGTTGACGTTGCCATTTTTGTTGTTGCTGTTGCTATTGTTTTTCTTCTTGCCGGTGGCCTTGGACGAAGTCGACGATATGGTCGACGATGCATCGGTCGACGACGTCATTGTCGGCGACAGGAGGCTGCTGTTGCTTCCGTAGGCATAGACTTCTTCCATGAACACATACTGGGCCACCCTAGAGCTGGACACCGGCTCCAAGGGAATGAAGGAGCCATCTTCATGCGGCGCCGGGGGTGTAGCGCTGGACGAACTGCTGGCAGAGTTGCCGGTAGAGTTGCCGGCAGAGTTGCTGCTGCTACTGTTCATGGTGGAGGATGATGATTCGGTGACAATGGCAATTTCAGTACGGCGGTATTATAAAAAAGGTAAGCAGAAATCTTTCCAACGTGCGTCGTGTGTGAGTGTGTGTGTGTGGGTGTCTGCTTGTAAATAATAGCGAAGCTTCAAGCTTTCAAGCCAGGCAGTTGTGATGTGATTGAAGTTTAATTATATTGCTTTAAGGGAGAGGGGAAAAGAGTGCCCGCCAGGGTAGCTGAAAGGTGTTGAGAGCACGCCTGGTGCGAGGCAAAAAAAAAAAGGAACAAGTCAGTCTTTGCCTGTCGTCAGAATGTTGATGCCAAAACGATGGCAAGAAAAGAACAAAAAAAAACGAAAAGAAGAGCAGGGCAAGGAAGTGTGTGGCTAAATACCCCAAGGACTGCAAGTAAGATATTAACGAAAACCCCTCGTACAAAGAACTACAGATACAGCGTAGGGCATCCTCGTAATAGGACCGAGTCGAAGAAGGGCGTCGTGCCCCAAAAATGCTCCAAAGACATGACAGATGGGGGTTACCCACATTCCAATAGCGACGCCAAAGAAAATGGGGGACAAGATAACAAGATACTAAAAAAAAGGCCCACCTTTTCTTGCCATAGGGCTGATGTGACTGGGGAGGGGGGAGAGCCTAGGAGGTCACCGATGGACAGTATAGGAAGGAAGCAAGCAGGCAACTGACGGTGGAGACTGAGGAAAAAAAAGGGCATGCATGACGCAGGCGAGTCATGTTGCCTCCATGTGGGCATTTTACTTATCCTATACGTGGACCCTCGGTCTCCGAATCCTATCAAAAGGCCAGCATGTCTCTCCCAGAAGCTATCGTCTGAACGAAAAGAGATCAGGAAACAGGCCCAGCTGTAGGTCTCGGGCGTGCTCCCCGGCGACAAGCGAAAGAAAGAATGGAGCCTGGTTGCAGGAGAGAAACGAATGGAAAAAATCGTCACTAGAAGCGTAATAATTGACGAGGGTGAAGTGCAGAGGTTAATCCATTCCATGTCTGAAAATTGCCCGCAATGCCTGAGATGCCTGTAATGCCCTAGACATCGTGTTGGTCAATCGCCAGCAATAATGCGAGATAGCGCAGAGTGAAATGGCATTAGCTTTGCCCCAAAGAAGCCCTCTCTTACAGGTCAGGAGGACGACCAAACAACTGGAGCAACCAAAGTTTTGAAGTGTTTTTTGGCCTAGCCCAGCCAGTCACGGCGATCGCTTCAAGTCAGTCACACAAAGGCATGCTTTTGGCTGCTGCCTGCTATTATCCAGTACGTAAGTGTACACTTTGGGTTTAGTACGAGCAGATGACGTCGTTTCAGGTGGTCTATTTATATGTGCAGCTCGTAGTTACGAGTAGGCAGCTAGCCTTGTTGAGAACTCAGTACAAGACAGGTATATCTTGCACATTTTATTGAATGCTTCATTACAATCATTTCTTGTTCTTTTTGGGGCGGGCAGTCTGTCCAGCTTGTTCTTGCAGTCGCGCAGCCCATTCTTCTCCAAGTACCGGTCGTAGCGCTTACACTGTTTCGTCCGACGTTGAGCTTACGGGAGAAAAGTTCATAGAAGATGTCGCAGACGAGTGTAGCATAGCGTAGTGAATAAGCAACATGAAATGCCATGTATATATGGTCGTCGTCCAATTTCCCAGCATCTAGCTGATTATACCGTTTTGGTCCAAGCTGTTATTAAAGGCAACCAGTCTTGCTCTTCGCATCTAGAACGTCGCGCAGCTCGGCGGGCATCTAATTATTTGTCTCGACCGAATTATGGCCAGTGATCCCAGACGGTGGGGGGGTGACATGTTATTGAACGACACTAGCGAACTCAATCGATCGTGACCTTCATCTGCGAGGCTTTGTTCACGTTGCTGTTGTTACCCTATACGTCTAAGTGATTTAGCACAAGGGGCTTACGTCCAGTTGATAGTTGACAACCTGATGAGTGAACACGCTCTATGCTATGACAGTGCGAAAATATCTTCTCTAATATCTTCTCTAATATCTTCTCTAATATCTTCAGCTTTATGATTGCGGACTGATGGTAAAGAGACAGTCGAATATAAGGCTGAATCACTGTCTCTGGTAATTATTGACGGAAGAAAGAGGGTTACGAGGGCGATGGCCGAATTATGTGACAGGCATAGATAAGACGGGACCCAAAACACGATGCAGACCGCTATCCATGTTTAGTACTGAAAAGGAGTTTAGGGAATTCACTTTTTTCAGCACTTGGTCAAGGCGTTGATTAGCTGCGAGTAGAACGTCCTTCTCTGTTCTCCTGTAGCTTCAATTAACAGATTCCTATCCAGCAGTTCGCCTCAAATAAGGTCTTGAAGAGGATACATCTGCCATCCTGTGCTTGTACCAGGAAAAGCAATATCGGCACGTAAAACATGCGTGTAAGACGCATGAGAGCAGAAAGAGCGTCATTGTCGATTCGGCATTGGCGTTGTACCATCAGGTTTTTTACTTCTTGGTTTCACGATCGCGCTGGCCAGATGGTATAAAGGCACTCGGCCAATAGCCATTCGGGCCACACACGTTAGATCAAATAAAACAATAGTGGCCGTTATGAGGTCAGGACAACTCCTAATCACTTTCTCGCATCAACTCATGTCCCATTCTAGTATCTTTTCTAAAACAGCTCTTTCAAGAACCGGCTTTCACGGCGGCCAGTACACCTAACAGTCTCAAGAGTTGACATCGAAGGACCGTCTGCTTGTTTACTCTTTTACAATTATAGTGCGGGTGCTATTTTCAAGTATTTCTGGTTTTATGTGTGCCCTCTTATAAGGCAGCCGTCATTCTACACTCCAGTTTCTGAAAATGTCTGGCCCTCGATATCAAGGCAGGGTCGCTTTTTCCTTTGTAAGATATCATGCTCAAACTGGTCTGTATCTTATTTTTACTCTTACTATTCAATTCGCCTGCAGAGATGCCGTCATAATTGGCTCAGATACCTGCTAATATGAAAAGAAAGAGCGGTCTAGCACTGTTACACCCCGCCCGAATTCGGCGTCATGCAAACCAATACGGAAGAGAAGACGGCAGACGTCAGACGGCAGGCAACAGAAACGATAGAGAAATGATAATTATGTGAATGTGCCCCGCTGCTTCAAGCGCAAGGAGAAGCTGTATATTCGCCGCGTTGGCTCGTATATGCAATGCAGGTAAGACATGAGAATAATACCGTAAGATACTTACTTTGCCAAGCCAGCACATAGCGGCCGCTGATGTCAGAAAGCTTGGAAAAACGGTGGACCTGTAACGGCTGTATATGTTCTGTAGTTTCCATCGCCCCTGCTCGAGCTAGTGCTTCGGGCTCATCAATCTAGAAAGCGGTGCGATTTTTTTTTTCTTCGCTACCAGAGCAGTACGCGGCCAATACCAAGGAAGCTGGCGCCTGTGCCTTCCGCTTCTCAACTTCACGTTTCTGCCATTGCAGTAATTACGTGGTTGGCCAGTTCTGCACTCTGACTCAGCGGAGAAAGATGCAGGCCCAGCTGTGATACCCTGTGACCCTAAGCGTCTTGCGGCCGCGCTACTCCGTAGTTGTTTTTTATTTATTTATTTTTGTTTATTTTTGGCGTTCGGCAAGCTGCTGCGCTGGCGCGCCAATAAGCGCTCTGCAGGAACTCCACCCCGCTTTCGTCACTCTCCTATCACAGAGGAAAACGGAGGCCATGAGCAAGATGTCCCAGTAAACAAACCCCAAAGCGGCCGTGTCTACGGAGTACTCGTAAGATATAGCAGTAAGATACACTCGTTCAGCTGCTGGCCTTTATCTACCCCCCTTCTCCCGCATGCGTTCTGCATTCTCTCCGCCTTTTCCATCCTCTCTGCCAAAAACATCACGTCAATTCTCTGTAAAAACGCCCAATCTTTTCAAATCCTCCAAACCATCTTAAAAAAGAGCCCTCCGAAGATCCCCACAATGGATGCTCCTGCTAAGACCGTCACTATGGAGCCTGTGGCTGCCAAGAACGCCGAGATGCGTCCCGTGGAGCAGCCCGTACGTTATAACCCTATCCCTAGCACTTAGTATTTGCTACTATCTCTACCTTTCTTTTGGGAATGCCAATTGGCACACGTCACCGCTTGGCGGCATTGCGAATTTTAAGCCGCACACACGCAAGTCGCATTCGCCAATTTTGGCTAACCAATTTCAAAAGTCCCGCGTCGAACCCATGTCCATTGACAACGTCAACATGCGCGGTGGTGATGATGGCGGGGAGATCTGCTGCGGCCTCTGCGCTGCATTTGCCTGCTTCGAGTGCTGCAAGTGCTGCTGCTAAACGCAGCGTGTCTGCAACGTCTCCGGGGGTCGACGGGATGATGATGGCTTCGCCCTTGCCGAAGCGCGTTTTATTTCGTTAAGCTGCCCAACTTTTCTTTGGCTACTACGATACCAATTGGTGGATGGAACAGGTGGATTGGATAGATTAAGTTAATAGCGGGTGAATACCATAATGGCACGCGTTTCTCGCAAGATCTTTACCCGCCAGAACTTCGTCTCATCATCAGCTAATATATTGCAATGCAAATGCAACTATCCAAGCTGGCAATACTGGCCTAACAAGTCGTCCAAGATCACATATTTCCCCCAAACTATACGGCTTCTCCCAGCTGCCAGCCTAGTTCACATTGACCACGATTCCTTCACTTCTCTACATTGGCCTCAGTCTCCTTTTGAATCCGCTTGCCCAGCTCGGCATTGACCTTGCCAAACATGCCGTACGTGCGCTCGCGCGTGTCCTTCTTTGCCGCCGAAAGATGTCCGGCCACGTTGTGGACAAAGTTGTCCTGCTGGCCGGGCGTGCGGCCGAGCACCTCCCACAGCTTGTTCGGCTGCACGTAGTCGTCGTCCGTGACATCTGCGAACACGGCCGACGATACCGCGCCAGCCCACTTCTCGTGCGTCACAGTGGGCACGACCGACTTGTAAGTCAGGGAGCGGTATGAGCTCTCATAGTTGGGATTGACACCGTAGTTGCCGTCAACGGCCATCAGGCCATCGCGCTGAAAAGGGTTGAACGCGCGCAGCGGCCGATTCACCGGGATCTGCTGATAGTTGACGCCGAGCCGGTGCCGATGCGTGTCCGGGTACGAGAACAGCCGCGACTGCAGCACCGGATCCGCTGTCGGCTCCACGCCCGGCACCATGTGCGACGGCGAGAAAGCGGCCTGTTCGATCTGCGCAAAGTAGTTGTCGGCGTTGCGCGTTAACCGGAACCGGCCCACCGGCCGCAGCGGCACGTCGCCCTGCGGCCACACTTTAGTCAGGTCAAAGATGTTCCAGCGGAACTTCTCCGCCTGCTCCGGCGTCAGCACCTGCACGTACACCGTCCAGCTCGGGTGGTCGCCCCGCTCGATCGCCTCAAACAAATCCTGTGTATGCCAGTCCGGGTTCTCTCCGGCCAGCTTGCCGGCCTCCTCGTTGGTAAACGTCTTGCTGCCCTGATCCGTCTTGGCGTGGATCTGCACGTACACAAAGGATCCGTCCGGTTTGGTGAACTTGTACGTATGGCCCGAGTAGCCGTTCATGTGGCGGTACGAGTACGGCGTCCCGCGGTCCGAAAACAGGTGCATCACCTGATGCACTGACTCCTGGTGCGTCGACAGGTAGTCCCAGAACATGGTCGCATCCTTGAGGTTCGTCTGCGGGTTGCGCTTCTGCGTGTGGATGAACACCGGAAAGTTGGTCGGGTCGCGAAGGAAAAAAACCGGAGTGTTGTTGAACACCCAGTCCCAGTTGCCCTGTTCCGTGTAGAACTTGAGCGAGAAACCTTTGTTGGGGAGGTGGTTACTTGTTAGGGCTTGTGTGAAAGAGCCTTTACAATCACGCCGGTTTTCTTACCTCTCGGGTCTCGCGCCGAGTCAGCTGAGCCCTTCTCACCCCCGACGGTCGAGAACCGGGCCACCAGGGGCGTCTTCTTGCCCACCGAGCCCGTCAGCATATCGATGGACGTTATGTCGCTGAGGTCGTGCGTCAGCTCAAACTCGCCAAACGCCCCGGCACCTTTGGCGTGCACAACGCGCTCCGGGATGCGCTCGCGGTCAAAGTGTGCCAGCAGGTCGATCAGATGAAAGTCCTGCAGCAGCAGCGGGCCATTGCTGATGCGCTGGTATTTGGTTGGGCTCTCGATAGGGCACCCGTTGGATGTCGTGTACACCGGCTTCTCGTCATATCGATAGGTCGACGCAGCCTCGCCGTCGACTATAGCTGCGATGTTGTTTGACTTCGACATTTTACAGACGTGTAGGTGTGTACGAGAAGATAATTTTTATAGTGTAAGAGAGATGATACTTCAACCGAATGTCGAGCAGATATACCAACTACAAAAGAGACGAAAGCTCTTTATACTAAGCCAGTCCTTTCATCACCTCCTCCCCATAACAGGGGGGGGCAAACTCCGCGGAGCATAACTGGGGATCAGATCACGAATCAGTGGAATCCCGTCTACGGCGACTGGATAGAATAGCACGCTAACAGAAAGACGTCACTCAAATGATGTAAAAGTACGGTCACATACCGACGATCCCAACTCTGACAAAGGTTTTTGTCCAATCGAGTGCTAGACATTATCATATCCCCGTCTGTTTCGAGCAGCCTATGATCTCACCCTTGTACCGCATCTCGATTTCAAATAGCTGGATATGCTTCGTCGAATGGCGTACCGAAACCCCCTACGAGTCGGGATTTGCTTTTTGGTAGCTCCAGCTTTCGGTTTCTTACACCAGCTTCGACTCCCTGGGGAACGGGGTTTGCGTGTGAGTGGCATGCTTTCCATTTGTCTGTAGGTTCTGCAGCCTTGGAATCGGCATTGGCTTCGGTTCTCGCCATGAATATAACATGATATACGGAATACCTAATGTCGTCATAGCTATTTGCCCCTAGTCGCTGGACTGTTGCCGACACGTGCAGTGTCTTCTGGGTATTTGTAAGCTTACAACACGTAATAGTAAGTTGTCCATAGTCAACGAGATGAGCTATGGATTCGAAAGATGCAATAGCCAAAGCGAGTAAAGAACGGGGCCTTTGGCTGTAATTACCAAATGAACACGTTTCCTTTAAAAAGTGTGCACGCCGTGTTATGTGGCGTAGTAGTATATTCGTTATACCATAAAATATGCAGACGTTAACTCGATGTACAAAACTAAAAAATTAAAATAATAATATTTAATAGTATCTTGGCATATCCTATCATCCAAAGATGGCCGTCTCTCATCCAGGAGCCGAAGGAAAGCAAAAGAGACGAAATAGAGACACAAGAAACAAGATAACAATATCTTTGCTGAATGCACATGCTCCCTGCTACTGCGCTGCTGCAAAGACTGAACATGACTGCAAATGTACCCTTCGCACCGATAACTTGCTTCTTTGTTTATGCGCCCCAGTTGTAGAACATTCCAACATTTGAGGAGTACCGTTCATATGGCTATTGGCAGTCCATTACCAGCATAACCAGTCGGACGGGGTAAGAGTTGCGATTTTTAACGTTGGTGTGTGGCGTGTGGCGTGATTTGGATTTTGTCGTTGAGAAGTCGTTATCGTCTATTACTGTAGATGGCGGTTGAGTGAGACACCCCTTATTCTTGAGATACCGTTTGCTGCTTTGTGTTAGCGCGAATGTCTCTAGCTATTGCCCCCTTTCCATTGTCGTGGTACCCCTTTCACATTTCTCCTGTCTGGAAGATGACTTACCACAAGCCAGTCCATGCCTTCGCTCACGCCGCTACCGTCTACTGCCGAGCACGCAACGATGCTCCAGTTGCGATCTCGTAGCTCGCCCAACCGCAGCGCCTGAGAGATGTCTGCCGCTCCTTTCGCCCCCGGCTGATCTTGCTTGTTGGCGAACACTAGCAGCGCCGCATCCTTGAGTTCCTCTTCATTCAGCATAGATGCCAGCTCCTCTGCCGCTGTCTGTAACCGCTCAATATCTGTCGAATCCACGACGAAGATGACTGCTGCCGTGTTGGCATAGTAGCACCGCCAGTAAGGCCGGATCGAAGTCTGTCCGCCGAGATCCCACACGTTGAAATTCAGGTTCTTGTACGTCACTGACTCCACGTTGAAGCCAATCGTCGGGATCGTCGTGACCACCTCTCCAATCTTGAGCCTATACAATAGCGTTGTCTTTCCTGCGTTGTCCTGTTGACATGGCGGTTGTTAGCCTATTTCTCACATGCCGATTCTGTCCGAGGGACAAGAACAGTCGTATCGGGGGAACAGATGCAGGAAGCGCGTACCAGTCCCAGAATCAAGATTCTGATCTCCTTCTTTGCCCACAGGAGGCCTGACAGCCACGACATACCCTGGCCCATACTGAACGCTTATTATTCGGCCTGTTTTGCTGTGACCGTGGCCGCTTGCCTGGCTACCTAACTAAATGTTTTTGTCTTCTGGTGGCACACTCGGAAACCAGACACCGGAAATCCCAGAGTATTGATCGTAGTTGTAGAAGAGGGAGGAGGCTTCGGAGAGTTGTGTGGTGATTCTTTGCGTTTTGAAACCGATAGGTTTGGAATCGTCTATTAGAGCTGGCTGAGTTGGCTTATAGCTGTCACCTGGAAGACAGTCGATGACAAATATAACAATTTGGTAGAACTGGCTTGTCTCCTAAGGACGGAAGAAGATCATGTCTTTCATAACACAGAAATATACTTTAAAAAGGAAGACGTCGCGAAAAAGGAAATGCGCTGCGGACTAATTGGGGATGAGTTGTTCGATTTGCGCAACTCCATCGGATTGGCGACGGGTCCGTTGTTTAATTTTCACCCCTTCATTGGGTTTCGATACCCATGAAAGGTAGCACTGGCGATGCCTTAGTATGACGCACGTGCCACATCACCAATCTTAAAGTCCCAACAGTAGCACGTGACTCAAACCCTCTTGAATTTCGGCCAAAGTAATTTTCCGAAAAATCGCTGCGGTGCGCACCAAAAAAAGTTGTAGTGGAGCGAAAAATATCCCCCCTCTCGAATTATCATTTTCACTAACCCATCAACATTTTACTTTCGGAATCGACGACAGTCAAATCAGTCAAGATGCCGGTACGTATGGGACGCTTGGCATGGAGAGATCGACGCAGTTGAATTCTAGGAGGATGCTAGAATCAAGGGACTCTCTACCACGGCGACGGCAGACTCCGAGACGGCAGAGCAAGATGCAATGATCGAAATCAACCGATAGAAACAGACTGCTAACGTGCTCCTATATAGAGCCACAAGACTTTCCGCACCAAGCAGAAGCTCGCCAAGGCGCAGAAGCAGAACCGCCCGATCCCCCAGTGGATTCGTCTTCGGACCGGCAACACCATCCGGTACGTTGGACCAAACTCATCAAGGCCCTCGCCTGAATATGCCGTTGGAAGAAGGCCTAATACTGACCGATTCCTTTTTCTTCAGCTACAACGCGAAGCGGAGACATTGGCGCAAGACTCGCCTGGGCATCTAAATATGTGCGCAGGTTGTATGGATGTTTAGAGGAGGACCGAATGGGCGGACGAGAGAGAACCATTTTTTGTTGCCACGCCCCTCCTTCGACATGCTCTTTTTATTCAGCATCATGACTTGAGCGATCAAAGATCATACGCGCCCCGAATGGATAGACAAGCAAAAACCTAGTTTCCGGACGGCGAATGGTGAATGGATCGAATGGTGAATGGATAAAGGGTCGGAGGATGGAGGGTTTTGCGCTGTCTGGCTCCTCTTCGAGTCTCAGAAATGGGACGGCACGGTTTTTGTTTCGGGAAAGATGGGAAAAGAAAACGGAATATTCAGAAACGCAAAACAAATAAAAACAAAACATTATAAAAAAAGACTTCTCAACCTTACCGTTGCTGAGTCCTCGGGACATCTCTGGCGGAGAAGGGGTTTGCACGCAACGAGTATCGCAACCCTGGGCAGCTCGGCACTGGAGAACGTTATGTTTAGCACTGACGACTAAAGTTTTGAGTTTGATCCTGTTTTACAATACTGGCACAGACATGTGTGGCTTCTCAAGTTGCTATACTGGTTGCTGCCTCGCTGCTCTGCAGCTGAGCAGCAGGCTGCGTATATGGGTTAAATACTCATCAACGTAGCAACTGAGAAGAGAGCTTCATGGCATTGCCCTGTTTCCTGCCATACTCGTTGTCGTAATTCAATAACTTCTGCGTGGTATCACGCCAGTCCCTTCCATCATCCTTCCAAAGTTTTCGCTTGTCTACAAGATGACAGGACTTGGAAGTATCTGACAGTACTAACCCCAACCCCAACCCCGGAAAGAATGCGGCGAAAAAGAGATAGTGCATGTGGAAGCCAATGCATGTGTCCTTCAAAGTACAACAGGCAGGACGAGAGAACACGGAGATGGCCCGAGTTGCATGGCGTGTTTATGAGCCCACGAGGCGAAAAGCCTTTAGAGCCCAGAAGGTGTGATGTTGCATTGAGTTTACCGGTCCTCCGCCCACTCATTCTCCCGCCGGATCTGTTCTTCCTCCTCCGGAGTGAAGTCATTGGTGATGTTGAACGTCTTGCGGATCTCCTCAGGAGACTTGCCCTTAATCATATTGGCGACGGTCTTGCAGCCAACATCAAGGAGGCTCTTGATGTCCATGTAGTTCGCGGCCTTTCTGAGTGTTAGCTGCGATTGCAATACGTTTTCGCGTTTTTAGATAAAAAAGCCTATGGTGGTCTTACCAAGATGATCTCGAACAGCATTTCCTGGTCGACCTGCATAAACTTCTGGTCCCACTCTTCGATGTCTGTGGTTTTCTTGCGATTCTCGCTCTCCTCTTCATGACCGGCGAGAGGGTCGTTGCGGTGGTGCTCACAGTACTCGATGACTTTTCGGAGAACAGCTTCGTTTACCTAAAAGGAAGTGCTTAGCGGCATGGTCGATGCCTATTTCCTGAGATGGTTTGGGGAATGTAATACATACATTTGGAAGAGGGACGGGGCCAAGATCGCTGACACCCATGCCTTTCAGATCGTCCAGCATGGTGTTCAGCAGCGCCGACCGCGTGGCAACGTCATAGTCGACTACGATGACAGTGCCATCGTTGCTTTGGAGTGGGATCTTGTCGAACGACTTTTCTTCAGGCATGATGATGGTGATCCGAGGTTATGTATATCGAAAATGTGAGCGGTATCTGTATCGTTGTTAGAGTGCTTGAAGGCGTCGAAACTTATAGAAGAAGCTAGAAGAAGCTTGATGTGGTTTGAGCAGTGATTGAGAAGTATGAAGTGAAGTGAAGACGAAGTCGGACACAGGCAGCGATGGCTGCTTCCGGAAACTTATATTGCCATTAATAGCACGTGCAGAAATAGTCTTTAAGAGAAGTAGCCATTACGCTAGCAGGCTTCTGCGCGAAGGGAGACTGGGGAAAGAGAGGGTGAAAGACACTGCAAAGGGCGCGCAGGGCTGGAGGTGACATTTGCGGGTACTGACTGATTAAACAGCCTGACGCTGAAGTGATGACACGATAGCTCTTTTGGATTGTTGGGTTTCGCCGAGGTCGTCGTTAGAGGATGAGATGTTGGTGGAAATGAAGCAAAGAGAGGGGTTTGGAATTATGATATAAAGGTTACCTGACGGAATGGCGGCGAAGAAACGCGGAAAATCCAAGCCACGGGGGGGCGCCACAGTCAGCTCTTCTGCCTTGCGGGCTGGCTGGCTGCCTACCAGCTGGGCTTTAGTGGTGGTCCAGGGACTTAGATCATGCGTTAACTTCTGCACTCCGTTTTGGTTGCCGGTAAGTCCTGGGGTTTTTTTTAATAGACGAGTCAGCATTTTGCGTGCTGACAAAGGACATACAAGCATGTTTCTCTTATTTTTTTAACACTGCTATAGACATTATTATGGAAGGCAAGTGCAACACTGAGCGATAGCACTCTCTTTGCTATTCGCGGGCATTTCCAGCGCCGTTGCAGTAATACTGTGCTGCGACCACCAAATATGCCTTGCTCCAGCACTAGCCCGCGGCAGGGAAGAAGTGGAGAATGACTTAAATAGAGAAGTGCGTACTTCGTATTATTATGCAATTACGAGGTAATACCCGCAAGATTCGCTCTTAGATCAAATACAGCCCCGCCTGCGTGTTTGGATCATTCTCTGTCGCGCGCTATTGCCAACCAGCTAATAGTCTGATTCGGTTGCTGTAATTGCCTATATTATTTATTATATGAAATGCAATTTTTTCTGCCGTACTGCCTTATTACGCCTATCACGCGTTAGTGCCCCTATTATCTGTCAACAGGGTGAGCTGGCCAAATCGCGTGTTCAAAGTGCAAGTCAAGCCATCTGCCACTCGACCTGGAATTGCTTCACCTTGCGCTTTTAGCCCAACAACACTAGGGCTCACCGCCATAGCATCCCGTTTTTGCTCGAAGCTTTGACCATGCCTCGAAGCAGCGGCCGCAGCTCGAGCGCGGATCTGAAATACTTGCGACACCAGCGTTGACCTAAAGCAGTCTTGCAACCCGTCTTTCGTCTTATCACTGCCGCACACCGCTGTTGAATGTGCGGCCATCTTATGCGGCGATCTCATGATCCTTGCTGCTTGTCGACGTGGCCGTGCTGTTTCTGCTTCTAATGAAGCTGCGCGTGCGACTGCGATATACGATATAGCTGTATTATAGCTGCGACCTGCCACCGCTCCGACGCCTATTCTGGCGTCCGTGTCTCGACCACCACTAATCTTTTCTGTTGCGTCGATATCCGGCTGCAGCACTTCTCTTCTTCGCCATGTGGCGCCGCATATACTTCCTGCTCATCCTCGTCCGGCTGTGGTTTGCCATGTCGCCCAGCTACTTGCACCCTGACGAGAATTTCCAAGGGCCTGAGGTTATTGCTGGTGAGTGTTGGCGGCTGCGACCACTTCGCCTCGCCCCTTTGCCCTTTTTCAACGCGTGCTAACGGCCCTGATTTTTCTCAGGTCAAGTCTTCAGCTATCCCGTGCGCCTCACTTGGGAGTTTACGAGCGACCACCCGATTCGGAGCGTCTTTCCGCTGTGGCCCGTCTACGGACTGCCGATGTTCCTCCTCCGCTGGCTATGGATAGGCAACGGCGGCGACGGCGAGATCCCTCCGCCGGCAGTCTTCTGGGTTCTGCGCTTTCTCATGTTCACCATGAATTTTGTCCTGGAGGACTGGGCAATCTACGAGCTGGTGTCGTCCAGGCGCCTCCGGGAGACAGCTGTCATGCTGCTGGCATCCTCCTACGTCACCTGGACCTACCAGGCACATACGTTTTCAAACTCGGTCGAGACGCTTGTGGTCGCCTGGAGTCTCGTTTTGATAGAGCGCATTATCAAGTGGCCGGTAAGACTACCCCCCTCTGCGTAGTCGATTCGAATGTGCTTTGGAATTAAGGCTAACTTCCCCTAGAAACGGGATTCGTTTTTGGCATCTTCCGTTCTAGGAGGTGTTGTAGTGTTCGGCGTGTTCAATAGAATTACGTTTCCGGCCTTTTTACTAATTCCTGGTCTTCGTTTGATACCCTATTTTTGGAAGAAGTAAGCCGCACTCGACTTGGGCTTCGTCCCTCCCCATCCCTTGCAAGGCAAAGCACACTCGCTGACGGGACTCAGTCCTTTGTGTGTTGTTCCTCTAGCCATGTCGGTCTCTTCTACGACTTTGATCGCCATCGCCTTCGACACGGCCTTCTACACTCCTCACCAGATTTCTTGGTTTGATCTGATCCTGCACCCAGTGGTCACTCCCCTCAACAATCTTTTATACAACATGTCGACTGAGAATCTTGCCCAACATGGTCTGCATCCGTGGTACCAGCATCTTGCCGCGAACCTGCCAATGCTCATCGGCCCCGCTGCTTTGCTTCTTCTGCTTCGGCCCCAACTATCACTCCGGCTCTACTCGGCAGTGTCGGGCGTTTTGGTGCTGTCCTTGTTTCAGCACCAAGAAGCGCGGTTTCTTTTACCCACTATCCCACTTTTCCTCTCGTCGGTGCAGCTGCCGCGCAACCCACGCCTGTTCCAGTGGTGGGTGGCCGCATGGGTTGTATTCAATTTATTTTTTGGCATCCTGATGGGCGTTTATCACCAAGGCGGCGTGATACCTACACAGATTTTCATGAGCCGGCAACCAGATGCAACGCAGGCTATATGGTGGAAGACATATAGCCCGCCTATCTGGCTGCTCAACGGGAAGAATGAAGTGCTGGACACGCACGACGTCATGGGAATCCCCGGCGAGGAGTTGATGGAGCGGCTGACGGCGCTGGCGACATGTGACACACCAGCCGACCGACGAAACAAGGAATACTTGAAGGAGAAGAGTGGCACGTATCTGATCGCGCCGCTCTCAGCAACCTGGCTAGACCCATATCTGCGGAACAAGGGCTTGGAGGGTCTGCGATTCCGGGAGGTTTGGCGCTACAGGCAGCACCTCAACCTTGACGACCTGGACTGGGGGGACGACGGAGTGTGGAATACGCTCAAAAGAGTGATAGGACGGAGAGGCCTGGCGGCATGGCGTGTGACGAAAAGCTGTCCTGGACGAAAATATTATTACTAGAAAGAGTGTTTTGTTATTATTATAGAGCTAGCGAAAAGAAAGTAAAATGACTAATTTTTAATACCCGTTCTTTACAAATTGTCGACTGCCCTATGCGCAGCCAATGACTGTGCACTAAAAACACCAAGTTTTAGCGGTCCTAGAGAAGCCTAGCGAATGGAGGCTCAACTGATGAGTTTGGCGACCTCATCCGACAATTCATATCACCATAATTTGGGTGAAAAACCAGCGACGTACGACACAAAAAAGCTGCACGCTTTACAGAACAGTCTTTGCCACCTGCAATCAAAGCTATAACAGAAGCATCTGGTGCTCTGGACAGCCGACACAATTTTGTATCGGAATCTTTCTGCAGCTATAGAACTGGCTTGAAACAATGGGCGGCTTGAATTTGGAAGTTTTCAAGGTACAGTTTCCCCGTCTCCGCTCTGGTACTTGCTGCCCCTCCTCAGCTACTAAACTCCTTACCTTTGCATAGTTTGGCATGTATGTCCTCTTTCCGATTGGCATCATGTACTACTTTGGCACCAACCTGGACGAGCGCTTTTCCGTCCCCGACTTCTGGCCCAAGCCCGAGAACGCCAACAGTGTGCCGACGGAGCGAGACGAGATTCATGCCGAGCTGCAGCGGCTGCGTGCGCGTAGGCTATATCTGCGCGACCGCCGGCTGGCATCAGAAGCACAACAGGGCCAGTCGGCAGGAGTCCCTGACCAGACTGCCGACGAGGCTCGCCGGTAACGAGCGGGAGAGAGGGACATTGGTGGGAATCGGATGGGCTGAAGAATCTATCTTCTATTTTCTGTCTGGCGTTTAATGGACACGATATGCGAACATGAGGATGCGGATTCTAGGGCCAAAAAAAACGAACTTTTGTGGTCCAAGGCTTTTGGATTTCTGGTATGTTTGCACAGGATAAGAGCAATATTTAGTGCGCTTTGTATATGTACATATATCTATCTTCACTCAACTACGGGCGATGACCTCGTTGGACACGCCGGCCGCTACCAGTCGAGTTCCTGGGCGATCTGCTGGAAGGCCTCGTCGGATGCCTCTCCCTGTGCGACGTTGGAATAGATGGCCCGCACGTCCGGGTAGCCGCGAAGCGTGGTGATGAGCTCTGCCAGGCGCCGCTGCTCATCGCCTGCCCCTACAGGCGACAAGGTGTCATCGTTTGCTGTCCATATGGTCTCGGCGCTGAGGGTAGCAAGCCCGAACTTGGGTGCTACCTTGCTGACGATGCCCGACGTCTGGTTTGGCGATGTCCATATGACGATGTTGCCGTCTTCGTCCGTCTCCACGTCTTCAGCGCCGGCTTCGATGGCGTCGTCGAGGATGTCGTCTGCAGACACCTCAGCAGCAGCAGTAGCAGCCGGGGTGTCGGTCGGCTCAGAGTCGGCATCGACGCCCAGCACCACACGTCCTCGCCTGGAGAAGAAAAACTTGGTGGAGGTTAAGGTGCCGCCTTTGCGCCGGACTAGCGCGTTGAGGTCCTGCATGGCACGGGCCTTGCTCTCGGTCTCGAGGTCGACCAGCACCGCCACGGACGGCGGCATCATGATCTCATAGGTGATGGTCTCGAGGCGTACGCCGTCGGCCGAGCGGCCCTGGCCACGGGCAATGGCCGACTCGATGGTGGCCTTGGGCACGCCAGCCTTCTTGGCAGCAGCTATGGTCGAAGCCAGCTGCGGATTACTGGCCACATCAGAGCCGTATACTGGAGGGTGGTTGGGGGGGTTGTGGTTGGCCGACGTGCTCATGCCAGGGACGTGCGGAGAGATGTACAGAAGGGGGGAGACATACATTGGGAGTACAGTGTTAGGTTCTTTGAAAAGGCGCTGCGCAGCTGGTTCTTCTTGGCGTCGGCTGCGCCCTTTTCGTGGCGGATCTTGGACCACCGGTTGTGGCCGCTGGTCCGGGCCGGGCTGTTGGAGAAGGCACGGCAGCACTGCATGCAAGCAAGCCGTCTCCAGGGGGCCGTTATCCCTGATCGGAAGCCAGTCATGGCCGCAGTGGCTGTTGCTGCTGCTGCTGTGGACATTGTGAAGAGGTGCTGTTATGAAGCACACATGTGAAGCACACACGAGTAGATGAGACACACAGAAGAAGGAAGGAATGCAAAGCTTGCGATTACCAGCAATAACCCACTGTAAATTAAGAGATACGGTGAGTTTTGGCGAGTTAATATCACTAGGAGGGCCGCTAGAGGCCTGTGCCGAGCAGTAAAAAATTTTCGCACACGCCCCAAACGGTCCTGGTTGTGGCTTTTGCCCCCCTCCTCTACTGGGGCTCATGCAACGACAGGGGAAGCTCTGGCGGGGCTTAATTTGGAAACCAACTCTGATTGGCCAGGATGGATTACGGGGTAGAGGGGACGTTTGTCCACCGCTCAATTAGGGACAGACAACAACCTTGAAAGAGTACCGACACGAAATATATCGGAGGCTACGACATGACAGAGGCTTTAGACAGCCCTGTTTGAGAGACCGGCAGACGTGTCAATTTCGATATTACATATGCATAAAAAACAGAAGCTGAAGGCACATACGCAACATTGTTGGACCTCCCCCCGAGACGATTCGATTTACGTATATACGTAGACGTTTTTCTCTCGACGACTTATCCATCGGCCATGTCGTCGGCTGCATCACCGGCGGCAGACAGCTCTCGCGGGAGCACCAACAATGGCGAAGCAGACGATGCAGCTGCTGTTGCGGCGGCGGCGGCGTCTGCAGAAGCAGCGGCAGCGAACGCAGCGGCAATGTCGACCAGCCCAAACCCAGAGCTAGACACGAAGCATCTATCGAACCTCCCGGCCGAGCAGCAAGATCTCACGCTACTCCAGTTTGCGGCGCGGCTGAGCCGACACGTGAAAGGGCTGACGGCAGACGACTGCACAGCGCAGCAACTGTATCTGAAGAAGGAGGTATTCAAGATCATCAATTTGACGACGCCGTATCCGTCGCGGGTGGTGCGCAACACGCTCGGGCGGTGCCTGGCACACGTGTTCGGCAAGGGCGACCGCAAGCTGCTGTTTGAGACGATCAACGACCTAAACGCGGTGGCAAACAGTGGCAAGATCAAGTCGGACGGCAGCGGCGAGGGCCGGACGAAGCACGCGGCGGTGGTGTGCCTGGGCGACGTGTTCGGGGCTGCGGGTGACAGCGCGATCAGCCTGCACCACGTGACTTGTGCGACACTGCTGAAGGTGCTCAAGGCAGCGCAGAGCCACGCGGGCATGCGGGCGGCAGTGTTCAGCGCCCTGGGCAAGCTGGTGACGTGCATCGGGACGAGCTGTGACGAGGGCATCGCGCGGGACATCTGGAAGCAGGCGCGAAGCCACGCGTCGGGCGACAAGGGGGCGCTGGTGAGCGTGGCGGCATGCCGGTGCCTGACGGTGCTGGTGCGGTACACGACATACTTTGATACGGGGAGCGACTTTGAGAGCCTGAGCAAGACGATCTTCAAGACGATCGACGCGGCATCGAGCCACGTGCGGCGGGCGGCGGCTGAGTGTCTGGTGGAGGTGATGGTCAAGGGGTATGCAGAGTCGGTGGGCGGAGAGGGGGGCGGACAGCTGCCGAAGGCGCCGGTACGAAAGCTGCTGCAACGGAGCAAGAGTCTGAAGCGGGCGTCAACGCTGCCGGCGGCGCTTCAGGACGAGATGATGGACGAACTGCCGGGGTCGCGGGCGAGCAGTCCGGGGCCGTCTGGACGGAGCCACAACGTGCTGTCGCTGCCGCTGGCAGACATGCTGAAGACGCTGTCGACGCACTACGTGCGGCAGTCGACGACGAACCGGGCACGGGCAGCGATCGGGGTGTGCTACGCGGGCGTGCTGCAGCGGCTGGGCGAGAAGGCAGTGGAGCAGAGCTACCTGCAGATCATGGACAACCTGACGGTGGACCTGCTGGGCCACGCGAATATTGCGAACCATCGGTATCGGCTGCTGGTGTCGCGGCGGATCGTGGGCACGATCATGCAGGAAGTGGTGGGGCGGCGAATCCTGAGCGAGGCCGGGCAGGTGGCGGCAGCCAAGGCGCTGGTGGAGGAGATCCTTAAGAACTACCCGCAGGCAAGGAACAGCAACAGCAGCAGCAGCAAGGAGCGGAAGGAACAGGCGGCGGAGCCGAGCAAGCAGACGCTGGTGGCGTCGCTGGGGGCGCTGGCGAGCCTGATCGAGGCGCTGGGGTCGGCGGCGAACGGGTTTGCGGAGGCGTGCCGCGACAGCCTGCTGCAGCTGCTGCCGCACCCGGCGTACAGCGTGCAGGTGCATGCGGCGGCGTGCCTGAAGGCGTTTGTGCTAGCTTGTCCGCAGCAGCTGCTGCCGTGCCTGTCGGTGTGCATGAACAGCCTGGGGCGGGAGCTGGGGCAGCTGAGCAGCGGTCAGCAGCCGCAGCAGCAGCAGCAGCGGCGGTGCCTGGGATTCGCGCACGGGCTGGCGGCGACGCTGAGCGCGAGCCCGCAGCGGCCGTTGTACGGGTCGGTGGAGATCAACAGCCGGGTGCTGACGATGTCGACGGGCCTGCTGAAGACGAGCGGCAAGTCGGAGCTGCGGGTGGCGAGCGTGCAGATCCAGGTGGCGTACGTGCTGATCGGGGGCCTGATGTCGCTGGGGCCGAACTTTGTCAAGATCCACCTGTCGCAGATGCTGCTGCTGTGGAAGAACGCGCTGCCGCGGCCGCTGTCCAAGGACAACGTGGCGTCGCGGACAGTGCTGGAGACAGCGTTCCTGGCGCAGATCCGGGAGTGCGCGCTGGGGTCGATCCTGGCCTTTTTGCAGTTCAACAGCCGGCTGCTGACGGTGGACGTGTCAAAGCGGATCGCGGCGATGCTGCAGCACACGACGTCATTTCTCAAGACGCTGCCGACGGCGGCGGGAGCGGCGGGGGCGGCGGCAAGGAGGAGCAGCAACAACAGCAGCAGCAGCAGCAGCAGCAGCAGCTCGGCAGTCGAGGACATCAGCCAGCGGCTGACGCCGTCGCTGCAGCTGGCGGACCTGGACGTGATGGTGCAGCGGCGGCTGCTGCAGTGCTACCTGCGGCTGATCAACCTGGCGCCGGGCGGGAGCAGCGAGGCGCTGCTGCAGTCGAATCTGCTGACGCTGGTGGTGTCGCAGTTTGCGGACCCGGACTGCTACGG
>JRUC01000519.1:0-17843 GCA_000806385.1 Leptographium procerum
AGAGAGGGTGGAGGGGGGGGAGGGCCGGTTTGGAGAGAGAAACCGAGAAAAGAAACTCCCATCATGAAAGCCATCTTGGGAAAGCCATAGGGGAGACATTGGCGTATATAAATGCCTTTGTCCTTCCGCTCTCCTGGCATCTTTTACCTTTTCCTTGTCATCAGCAACAGCATCAAGCAAACATTAGCCTTTTCTTCCTCTCTTCTTCTTTCTTGTTATTTTATTCTTGTCGGCCGATTGACTCGAGCTCTTCTCTTCTTTCCCATACTTACATTATAAGCCTTTTTCAAACATATTTTTTCTCACCAAAGCAATCATGTTCGCCAAGGTCCTTCTCATCGCGCTCGCCGCCTCTCCCCTCGTTGCCGCTCACGGCAAGATTGCTGTCATCACTGGTGATGCTGGCGGCAACACGACTGCCCTTGGCATCCAAGGTGCCGTCGTCCCCGGGTCAGGTTCCAACTCAAAGGTAAAGATGCGCCCTGCCAACCAGTTAGCTACAATGGAACGATGAGCAACGAAACCGAGCTGACAACCCCCAGACTGAGGTCGACACCACCGTATTCAGCTCCACCAAGATCGCCACCAATGGCCTGGGTAAAACCACGGGCCAGGGCAAGAACACGGTCGACATGGTGACGCAAGCGCAGGATCTTTCGGGATCCACATTGCCGCAGGTCTCATCCACCAACGGCACGCTGTCGGGCACCTTTCACATTGTCACCACCGATGGCGCCGGTCCGCTGCAGGCCATCGTGGACTCGACTGCCTCGGGCGAGTTTGCAAGCGGCGTCAAGGCCGATGTGACGACCCAGGTGCCGGGTGACGGCGGTGAGATTAAGTCTTCCGGTGTGGTCCGCCGATTCCTCGTCAAGATGGGCCTCGCCAAGCGGGCTGCCAACGTGAACAAAGACTATGTGAGCATTTTGCGCCTCTCTCTCTCTCTCTTTATGTGTGCGTGTGTGTGTGTGTGTTTCCCTTGCTTGACTAACATCCTCAGCCTGTTGCTGTCTCCATCCCTGCTGGAACCACCTGCAACGGTACGGTCAATGGCCTGGAAAATGTCTGCCTGATCAAGATTGCCAACTCCAACTCTGCTGGACCCTTTGGCGGCGTGGTTGCCTTCCAGATGGCTGATTCCACCGCCGCCAAGCGCGCTGTTCCGTACACCTCTTAAAATGGCTTGGCTGACAAGCGGCCGGCATTGCTGGTGACGAGGAAGTTGAGAGACGATAGATCGTAATTGTGCTGTATGGATGTTTTTTTTTTTTTTTTTCCTTTTTTTCCCTTCCAGAGGCTGTGCCTGTCTGAATTTATGAGAGATAGCTAGAGAGTGAAAGAGACTGATGTTTGCTGATCAAGCTAATTCCAGGAAGATGGGAGACTGAGCTGACAAAAATGACTAAACTGACCGCATTGCAGCACATGCCTCATATGATGATGCAGCAGCTCCATTCGACACCTAGATCTTCCTCGTTGGGTCCAGCCCCCCACCGAATGCCGTTTTGCACATCCAGCACGCGCCGGACGTCGTTGCGGTCGTAGCAGCCAAGCAGATCGTGCAGCGGACAGGCCGACGAGAGCGGCGGCACCAGAAGGACAGCGTCGACAGTGGCAGCAGTAGCGGTTCTGCGACGGGCGACGAAGCCTGGCAGCCGTGCGCGGTAAGCAGGCGGCGCAAGCTTGGCGGTGCCGTCGAGAAGGTGCGGACAGGTAGAGAAGCCGCGGCCTGGAGCACAGCGGCGTGTTATGCGGAGCCAGCGACAGTGGCAGCCCGGATGAACGTAGTAGGCGGTAGAACACATTTGCGAGTGAAGTGTAGGAGATTGTGATTTATCTCGTCTCTGTTTTTTCACTATTTTTTTTTTTTTAATCTCGGAGAGGCTGTGTCCGTTAGATAAGAGTAGAACGTGATACTTATATTCAGAGGGAGCCTGCCTGGTTGCGGCTTCCCGTTCTGCTGAAGTAGTCAGTCGTCACATATTAGGACATGCAGAAGGATCGACCTACCAGGTTGTGACGGGGCAGTGACGCCTCGGCACCTGTGAATAGCAGATAGGCAGTAGTGCAGCGTGGAATCAAGCAGAGCGTAATGACTTCTATTCTATAGCAACGTCGCGGATTTCCAGTGTCGAAAGTAACGCGCTGTATTTCTTAATGTCATCGGGGTATTCTCAAAATCTAAAACTCGCAAAACAAACAATTAACAAAAATCATCTAGCACTCAAAAAAAGGAGTCCCTGCAAAGCTCCAAAAAGAAAGGACAATACAGAAATACACGTCCTCTCTAGTATGCGTTCCTGCACCTCAGTCGGTGGTTGTCTGGTCTAGATCTGAGATGGTGCCTGTGTGCTCGGCGTTGCCTATGTCCCCGTCATCAACCACTGCATCCTCGACGTCTTGCGCCATGTCCTCAATGTCCTCTTGGTCCTGCTTATTGCTGTCATGTCTGCTGCCACCACTCGTCTGCTTCACTAGCAGGGTAAGCATGTCCTCGATACGTGCCACGGATAGTTCAAGCTCGCCCAGCCGGCGGTGCATGCCAGTCAGCCGCCTGTCACGGCTACGGCCGAATTTCATGCTGGAGCTGTCTGCATCGATTTCATCATCTGTGTTCGCGTCCTTTAGACCTGCATCCGCATCGGAGTCATCCAGCACTTTTCGCAGCTTGTCTGGATCGAGACCTGGCAGGGCGATGCTGTCCCGCCGGCTGACGCCATGCTTGTGTCGCAGAGTCGAGGGAGGGGCTGGCGGGGCTGGCGGCGGTGTACTCGTGCCGTCAGAAGACGGCGGTGGAACGGCGTTGTTGGCGAACTTGACTCGAGACGTCCGGACGGTGTTGGCATTGTTGCCGCTGCTGCCGGCAGGGGCGTTTTTGGCACTGGCGGTGTCACTGGCGGGAGCTGTGGACGCTCGGCGGATTGCGGCGTCGGCCTGCTGGGGCCGAGCAAACTGGCGGCGGATGAGATGGTGTGTAAAGTCGTCGTCGGCCGTGATCTCGTCCTCGACAGAGTCCGGGGGCGGCAGGTCAAAAACGGCGCGAATGTCGCCGTGCACAGTAATGCGCCAGCTCTCCCAGAAGGAGCGGCGTGACGGCGTGGCATCCGCGGCCCCTTCGCCGTACGAGGCTGGCCACAGCAGGCGGCGCTCGGTGATGGCGATGATTAGCAGGATGGGCAGGTTGATGGTGCGGACGCTGGCGACGTGGATCTTGTGGAACCATCGCGGAGACACGAGAAACTTGAGCGGGACCAGGATGAAGAGGGCCAGGATGTTGAAGGGCGGCTGGTAGGCAAAGATGGCGTCGCTCTTGACGCCCTCGAGCGTCAGCACGGCGCGGCGGTACTGGATCTCGGCGGTGGCATTGGAGACGATGGTGCTGAAGGTGTTTGACAGCATGGACACCAGAATGGTCAGAAAGAGGGTGTTGCCGAGAAAGGCAAAGGCGACCATGAGCACAGGCCCCAAGAGCCAGTGGAACTCAGTGGAGCGCTGGATGCCGCTGCCGTCCAGGCCGAACCAGATGTAGACCATCCACTTGCTGATGGTGACGATGGGGTGCTGGCCCTCGCCAAGCCAGGCCAGCGACAGCAGAAAGCCGGCGAAGCACCACATGGCCAGCGCGGTCAGCAGGGTGAAGTCGGCGACCATGGAGCGCAGCGACACGAACAGCAGGTTGTCGGACATGGCGGTGAAGGCGATGCGCGGAATCAGCACGGGCGCGGCCATGGCCAAGGCGTCGAGGGCCTGCTGGCCGTACTCGAGCGAGCCGATGCGCCAGCCGTGCAGACGGAGGATGAGGTAGGACCAGTAGACGGCGGCATAGATGACGTCGAGAAAGGACCATAGGTTCTGCGTGTAGACGTGCCAGCCGTGCTCGAGGATGGTGGCGAACTGGTCGAGCACCCAGCCAAAGGAGAATATGGCATAGGCAATCTCGAGGCTGCTGTAGCGGGAAGCATCGCGCTCGGCCATGAAGCAGAGGTAGAGGCCCAGCAGGACGCTGAACTGTATCGTCTCGAGGATGTTGCGCGTGCGCGGCACGATGAGGCGGTACTGGTTGAGGAGTGAGGCTTCGCGCGGGTCGTAGAGCGCGATAGGCTTCTGCTTGTAGTGGTCGGGAATGATATCGATGAAGCTCGAGGGAGTATACGTGACCCGGCCGACGTAGATGGCGTCGATTCTGGCGAGTAGTATGAGCTAGAAGCAAGAGGATGAAGAAGAAGAAGAAGAAGAAGAAGCTGGGAGAATACTTACACCTTCTGACAGGCTGTCGAGCTGAGAAAGAGCTTGCTCTCGCTCAGGATGGCCACCTCGAGGGCCGGTAGGGTGCGGCTGTACAGCCAGGACTCGGACTGGGCGGCTTCTAGCCGTACCGACTCGGGGGCGTTCTGGAAGGGTTCGAAGCCGGCGACGAGGATGTGTGAGAGGACCAGCAGGCCGGCGACGCCCTCGTTGTCTTCGCTAAAGCGGCGAAGAATGCGGTGGGCGATCAGCTCGCAGAGGGCTGCGCGCGTAAAGTTGACGTTCTGGCGGTTCTTGTTGCCGGACTGCTCGTAGAGGAACTGGGCACGATTGACGAGCAGACAGTAGACTTTGTCGGTCAGCGTGGGAAGTACAAAGCAAGCAACCAGCGAGGCGCCGAAAAGGGAACGCACCAATGGATATGTCATCCAGCTCGTACAGCTTATCGACCAGCGGACGGATGACAGAGATGTTGATGCGCATGTCGCGAAGCTGCTCGGACGACAAGTAGTCCTCGACAACGGCGACAATATCGCGCCGGATGCGGTGGATGTTGGTGTAGACGGGTAGGTGGGAGTGCGGGTTCGCGGCGCAGGCGAACACGGGCTCCGGCTCGATCTCGTGGCTGAACGTGCGTCGCATCAGCAGCGGCCGCCGCTCAGCCTCCGCCGTGCCGTCAAGGGAGGTCGTCATTGAGGACACCGGCACGGATGCGGCTTTGTTTAGTTTCTATTGCCTTTTTTATTTTGTGTTGCTCTCGCTGTTATGTCTCGTGAAAAGAGTGCTTCGGCTGGTACGGGAGTCTGTTAATTTTTCATGCAATTGACAGGAAAACCCTCACACGGTCGGAAGCCGGGGCGAAGGAGCAAAGGTTGGGTTCTTCAAGTTACGAATAAGAGTCTGGAGAAGCATTAACTAACCCGACCAGAGCGAGATAAGAAGTTTGAGACGCGCAGAGAGTAGCTCACACCATGTCAATCTCTACCCATTTGGCCGGCCGCGGAGTAAGGAGAGGAAAAGGTAATTGTCAAGAAAATATGCTGCGTGGTGGGAAGACGCAATTGAAAACACTGTCTTGTGAGCAGCAAAGGTATCGAGCGATTTCTTGTTATCAATTTCCCGTTATTACGGTCTGGCTCGAGAACGTGTGTGGCTATCAGTGACGCAGTGATAGATCGGAAACTACGCGTGAGCTTTGTGTTTGAGAAGCTCCAATTGGGAAAGGGCCCCCCACTATTCCCCGCTATTAGGAGCTGAAACCAAGCCTTGATTTCCAAGTCTATCAGGGAAACTATCAAATACCATCTGGTATCGTATGCAACAAGCAATGCCAAAAAAATTGGCATTCCGTGCTAGGGCGGTCTTTGAGGTACATAGTATCTTTGGTCCAGCTGACGCAATTACGTCAGGCGCGGATGCAAGCGGTCGGCTTGGTGCCAAGGGCCACTGCTACGTACTCGTACATAGTACTTCGCGTTTAGCCGCGTTATCAGGTGCCAGTGAGTCAGCTCTACAGATGCAGGACCGTCTTTTAGACAAGATATTCCTGGTCGTTCAGAACGTTTGTAGTTGCTTGGACCTACAGTTCTGTTGTCTAACAGAAGATGATATGAGCGACATTGCGTTCTACCTGCATAAGCCCAATTTTAGCTGATAGCCGCTGCTTATAGTTGTTCCAAATGAAGTTTAAACATTACTTTTTATGCTGCCTTTCCAGTTTTCCTGCCGTGAAGTAAAATCGCCTGCGCCAACTTGACCCAACGTAATTTACAAGCTTTGCTGTCCATTCCCCATGCCTATCCTCATTACGTGTACTGAATGCATCGTTTCGGCTTGTTCATACAGTGGAGAAGTAACCTTTTGCGCAAATGAGATGCGCACCTTGCGAGGACGCTCACCGCGTCCAACCCTCAAAGTCGTCTACAAATCGTACGGCTGCATTTAGATGCCGGTCGTGGATGTCGCCCCAGGTCCTGGCTGCGTCCCTCATCGCTCGGATGGCTATTCCATTGTTAGCATAGCCGCGTCTTGCCCAACTACACACACACGCACACACACACACACACACACACACACACGAACCTTTGATGTAGTGCGCATCCGTGCTCCACGGCGACGTCAGCACATACTCTTCCACATACGTCCAGCCGTGGCCACCGCGGTCGGTTGGTACGTTGTCCATATCGATGGCCGGCCGCCGCGCGGACACGTACACTGCCAGGGTCAACAGCCAACACTGCCGTAGCAGCGGCAGGTGGTAGCGGGCGGGCAGATGTGGCAGCAGGACGCGTGCGGCATGACTGGTAGTCAGCACATGGCACAGGAAGAAGTTGTAGGCGCGGGTGCCGGGCGGCACCGTGGCCACGAGCAGGTCAACGGCGACTTCTTGGAGGTCGCGGAATTGCCCCGTGGGGTCGCCAACGACGTTCCAGGCGTTCCAATACTCGAGCAGAGCATCCTCAACGGCCGGCGTTGCAAAGAGCGCCTCTAGTGACTCCCCGAAGCTGGCGTGCGCTTCGGCCGTCGCTTCGGCCGTCGCTTCGGCCGTCGCCTCAGCTGCAGCCTCGGCTGTAGTGGCGGCTTCAGCATCCTTCGCGGAAAGCAATGCTGTTGCACCCGGGCCAGAGCCAGTCTCCACAGAAGCAAAGCGATCAAATCGGGCGTCATTGGCGACGCGGGCAAGCAGCGCCTGGAGGGAGGAGCCGTCCGCGGCAATACTCGGGGGCGCGGACCGCGTGTAGGACGGGTTGTCAATGTAGCGGTGCAGGAAGTTGTAGGAAATAGAGGACACGGCCAGCGCTTCTATGGCGATGACTCGGCTGTCCATCTCAAAGGCGTAGGCGAGGTGGATGAGGGGGTGGCCGACTGCGGTCGAGTTAGCAGATGATCACGTCTGTATCTGGGTAGCAAAGCCGGGGAGACATGGAGATAATTGTATAGAGGCAAAGCACATAGAACATAGAAAAGATAACGCACGCCCGCTGATGAGGTTATTGACCAGGGGATCTGGCCCGGAAAAGAGATATTTGTTAACGACGGCCTTCCAGTCGTAGGCTACGTTGTGGGAGGCGTAGACGTCTTCGAAGAAGTCGACGTAGGCCCGCTGGTATCGCCGGTCGCCGAGGAATTCGCGCCAGTCAATATCGGAGATCTCAGCGGGAGAGGACGTCCAGGGCTCGAGCTGGCGGGAGAGGACGTCGTAGATGGCGTGCAGGTGCTCGGAGTCGGCGCCCAGCAGATAGGCTGAGCAGAGGGCATGAGGCATGTGGTTGTAGCGGCGCAGGCTGTGGTGGTAAGCGAGAGCGTGGTTGACGTGATTGGCTCGCAGGAGGTGCTTCAGGGTGCGTGGCCGGCGCTCGGGAGCCGTCTCGACGGCATGGACGCTGGCCGGAGCGAGCTGGACGGCCGGACTGGCGCTCGCTACGAGGCGGCCGACCAGCGGCAGCGAGGCAAGCAGAGCAGTCATGGCTGCGCGGGGAGGTGGAAAGGGGACTGAAGAGGAGGTGAGGACAATCAGGAGAAGCAAGTGAGGGAGCAGGAGTAAGAATGGAGGAGGACAATTGCTCGTGGCGACAGGAAAGACGATCCCAGAAACTGTTGGGACGTCCAATCCAACAAGTTCAAGGTCAGGTCATATTATTGAACGGAAATATTAGTCATTGGCTCACCTACGATTGGCTATGATTTAGAAGGCAGTCAATGAGTCCAACTAATATCAACCAGCTTATCCGACATGGTGTAATGGCTAACATCAGACGCTCTCACCGTCTAGCTCGGGGTTCGATTCCCCGTGTCGGAGCTTACACGCCCAAGCGGCAATTGTTTTTTTTGCTGCTCCCTTCACTACGTGAAGGCGGCGAGACTTAGCTGCTAGAGACAAGGCGCGACCCACTAACGCAAGTAAAGCTACCCCGCCAAAAGCGCCCGGAGCAAAGCTTTCCGGCAGTCTATAGTACAAGTAGCGAGCAGGGCCGAACGCAGGCAAATTCTCGCTGCATCACTCGTTGCCATCACGATCACAACCACCATTCGTCGACCGCATCACCACCATGTCGCCTCCCGCCATTATTGCGCCGTCGATCCTGTCGGCAGACTTTGCCGACCTTGGCCATGAATGCTCCAAGACGATTGAGCAGGGCGCCGACTGGCTGCACGTGGATATAATGTAGGAGATATTTTTTTTCCTTAAATAAGTTTCTGATGATAAGACGATCGCGCGCAATAAGAAGATGCAACCCCTTCACAAAGCACCCAACTCACACTGGCTTTCTGTTTTCTCCCCCCCCCCCACTCTCAGGGACGGTCACTTCGTGCCCAACCTTACTTTTGGCCCGCCAGTCGTGGCCAAGATCCGCTCGCATGTGGCCGCACCGAGCGCCGATGCACCTCTCGGCCGGGGCACCTTTGACTGCCACATGATGATCGCCGAGCCGAAGCGGTGGGTGCGCGAGTTCAAGGACGCCGGCGCCGACCTTTACTGCTTCCACTACGAGGCGGCCTTCTCGACCGCAGCCGAGACGCCGTCGGCCCAGTCGGACGCCCGCACATCGCCGGCTGAGCTGGTCCGCTACATCCATAGCCTGGGGCTCCGGGCTGGCGTGGCCATCAAGCCAGGCACGCCCGTCGACGTGCTCTTCCCGCTGGCCGACGCGGCCGATCCGGCCGACCGCCCGGACATGCTGCTGGTCATGACGGTGGAGCCCGGCTTTGGCGGCCAGAAGTTCATGGCCGACCAAATGCCAAAGGTGCGCGCCCTGCGCGACCGCTACCCGGAACTCAACATCGAGGTTGATGGTGGGCTGGGCCCGGCCACCATCGATGTGGCTGCCGAGGCCGGTGCCAACGTCATCGTGGCCGGCTCGGCCGTCTTTGGCGCTGCCGACCCGGCCGACGTCATTGCCAAGCTGCGCAGCGCCGTAGAGGCAAGGAGGACAAAGTAGACCTGCACAGAGAAGAGAGAGATGAGAGAGAAGAGAGAGGGAGAGTAATAGGGGAAATCCCATTATTACAAGAATAAAAAAAACATTGAACCAAATACATACAATACAGCTACATAAATCATAAGACCCTCTGGTCCATCATCTCGTTCAGTCTGAGTCGCTGTCTTCGCTGCTCGAAAACCCGTGGAACTCCTCTTCCGAAGAGCTGTCCACGATCTGCCCATTGGGATCCGTCTCGTCTTCATCTCCATCCCCGTCCTCGTCCTTGTCCTCATCCTCATCCTCATCCTCATCCTCATCCTCAATCTCAAACGTCCCCGACACATCCCAGCGGTCGCCCGGCGCCTTGCGGTTGACGTACTTGACAAACCGCAGCGTCCCGCCGTCGCGCAGCACAATCGTCATCTTGTTCCACGCCGCCGCCTGGTAGAAGAGGATATTGTCCTCATCGCTAGTCGTCCGGTACACTGCCGCGTCCTCCGTGTCGTCCTCGTCGCCTGCCATGTACACCTCGTGGCCCCCAACACCGTCCTCATCCTTGTCGTCTTCGTCATCCTCGCCGCTCTCGGCAGTCTTGTCTTTTTTGGCCTTCCCGACCTTCTCCCCATTCTTAGCCGTGCTCTTGTCGGTGGCCTTCGCCTTTCCTTTACCCTTGCTCTCTGTCTCCTCCTCTTCTTCTTCTTCTTCTTCTTCCTCTTCCTCCTCCTCTTCATCTTCTTCTTCACCGTCGCCCCATCCGGTCGTCGGCGTCAGGCCAATGTTCAGCTCCAGCCGCGCCTCGCCATCGTGCTGGGTCGCAAGCGTGTAGTCTTTGCCTCGCCGGAAGCGCCGCGCCAGCAGGTCGTATGATTTCACTGTCGTATCTGTCGCAATCTCTAGCCACGTGCGAAATGCCATGCTTGGCAGCAGCACATCGAGCAGCTCGTGCCACGGTGAATCTTTCGGCGCGTCGCCCGGCTGCACGTACAAGAAGCGGTGCTTGTGCGGCGGCTTTGCCACCTTCCACGAGCTGCCGTCCTTTTTGCTGTCCTTTTTGCTGTCCTTTTTGTCCTTTTTGTCCTTTTTGCCCTTCTTTTCCTTCTTCTCCTCTGCCACCGCTTCGGCCTCTCGCTTGGCAATGTCTGCCTGCAGGCGTGCCGAGAAGCTTGCATTCAGGATCGTCGGCAGCGTGATGCTCGAGTTCTCTTGGAAATGCTCAGCCATGCCGGCCAGCGTGTCCGGCGTGAGGTATGCAGGCGACAAGTACTTGAGCAGGAACTCGAGGTCGGCCTCGTCAAACTCCTGGCTGCTACGACTTGTCTGACTGTCGCTCTTGTCACCTTCTGCTGCTGCTGCCGTCGCCACCGCCACCGAATTGGCCAGCGGCCGGTCGTGCTGGTCCGGATTACCCTGCAGCTGCATGAGTCCACTGTTCTTGAGCTGGGCCGCCTCTGCGCCCTGCACGAAGCCGGCCTCGCCCGGCTGCGGGATGTGAAACCAGCCACTGATGGCCATGCGCACGCGTCCGCTGTCCTTTTGCAGCTGCTCCGGCGTGTCCGCATGGTACACCTCTTCGACGTCGTGGAAGCTCTCGCCCGGCTGCACGGCGAAGAAGCTCAGCTGGTTCCATGCCGGCGGGATCACCTTGACCGGGTCTGCGCCGGGCGTCTTGGCCACCGCACCGTCGTTGCCGACCTGCTCCGCGACCGGGAAGAGCCGGAGCGCGCCGCCCCATTCGGCCTTCCAGGGCGTGTCCGGGTCCGTCAGATAGAGGATGTAGCTGACTTTGCGGCTGCCAATGACGTCGTCATGGCACAGCAGGTAGCAGCCGGGCGTGTACACGTTGATGGCCATGTCGGTCTTGCGCCCGCTCAGCGGGCCGCACCCCGTGATGTGCGAGACATAGTCGCGGAAGCTCTCCGAGTAGAGCGCATCGCGCAGCGCCAGCAGCGACGGCAGCTTAGCCAGCGCATTATCTTCGAGCCCGTCCAGGTTGGCCAGGTCGCCCGACTGGTGGATCTTGTAGATGTCCGTCTCTTTGGGCGTAAACGACACATTCTCCCGAATCTCGTCGCGGACCGACCGGAGAAGCCTGTCGTCCACCAACTCGTGGATCACGGCGTGCTTGTAGGGAGTTGATTCCGCATATTCTTTCGTGTAGGTGTCCAGCACCGACGACCCAAAGAGTCCCTTGCGAAATCTCTTCTTGGCCTCTTCAGCTGTGATTACTGTGCATGAGAGTTAGCCATCGTCTTTTTGGGCACAGTACACACAATAGCAACAACAGCAACAACTTGCCCTTCTTAGTCCTCTTGGACTGCTTCGTCGACTGTGCATGAGATTCGGCCTTTCTCTTCATCTTGCTGGACAAATTGGCTCTGAAACTGAGTTTTCCCACAACCTCTGCCTCCTCTGCACACAATTGGAACAAGTAAAAGACAAAAAAGACAAAAAGAAAAACGAGTTACGGGGAGGAGCGGAACCACATGGGCAGTCGTCTCTCCAAAATGGCCTGATATTCCAGTAGAGATTTTGTGAGGCGCCGAACTCAACCAAAACTTTTTTTGTGCCGTGCTTACCATCCCAGCAGCCTCTCACCGCCTTAGCCCCACCAATGGTTGGCCGCCTTCCGCATGAAGAAGGAAGCGCCCGCCATCGCGACTGCCCTCGTACAAGTTATAGCGGTTTGATTACCGATGCGTAAAATTGTAGCATCTATCTCGAGCCAGTGAAATGTTTCTGTAAACGCCCAAACTTTTTCCCATGTGGTCGCATATTCGTCCTTTGGCTGTGCTTTTTCCTAGCTCTCACCCCCAACTGCTGCAGGAAGCAGCACGTAAGGGGTATATGCACCAATGCTGCATGGAAGCGCCGTCGATGTCGTTGGATGTCTGGGCATGACGGCCACGCAACTTAAAATGACCAGAAAGAAGCAGCCTTTCTGCATCGCTACATAGTAATGTGCGATGACGGTATGCAGGAGCAGGAGCAGCAGCAGCATTGACGGATATTCTCCGCTAGACGCCCCGGAGACGCGTCGTCCTACGGAGCATGTCCTTTTTTCTCCTTGGATGAGACACATGCAGATCACTGATCATCCATAAAAGCAGAACCATCAGGGAATCGACTGCTTGCCACCTGGTCGCCACGCACACAATTTCCTCAGAGCCGGTGTTCATGCCGAATTCGGGCTTGCCAAGAAGCACTGGACATGCTGGCCAGGCTGCTGCATCATAAAACCCTAGGAAAAGTCCCCTGTAGTGCAAGACAGGGGAACTTTAACCGCGCAAACCGAGGCCGCGTTCGGCAAAAATGGCATGCTCCTGGCGGTGGGGAAACAGGTGCTGTGATGGAAAAACGACCCTTTTTCAACAGAGTCCCTGGGGTGACAGTGAGAATTTTGATCTGATAATAAAATGCAGGGGTCTCAAGAGGGTATGTTGCGGGGGCCATCTCTCCCTGTCTTAGTCTCTGAGCCCATCTGATAACGCATATTTAGGCCCTAGCCTTCGTGATGTGCCGCATTCTGCCAGCCTTCGCTGCATCCTAATGTCGCAGGCGTCGGACACGCTAGACACATACGGCTAAGAGAGAACAGGTTTCTAACGGCATTCTGTGCTGGCTGCTACCAGTGGGGTTCCGTCCCCCACCCGGCATTGGACTTTAGTCTCTTAAGAAGTAGACAAAGGTGACGCCGTGTTAGTTGTCTCGTCGTTCATGGGAGGAAATTGCCAAGAGCAGTCTCACTGCCCAGGTCACATGGAAAGAGACGCACGGTGGCCTCCGGTCAGTAGGGAGTTCGCTCTCAGTTCTCTGCCCTGACATATGTTTGGGTTGTGAGCATCGCCTTTCTTTGCCATCTTCCCCAAGTCCCAGCCATGCCGACCCGTTATCCGCTCACTCACCAGTCTGCTGGTGTCGAAGATGAGTACCAGCGTGCCGACTTTACCGATGAGTCTTTGGGAGCCCAGATGGAAAAGCCGCACACGACGCTGTCTGAACGGGTCGATCCAGTCAGCTACATGTCCTCGTCGACCTGGAGCATTGGCAGCCGTCAGAGCCAGGACACAGGCGAGTATGAGATGAGCGGTACGTTTTCTGCTCTTTTTTCTTTTTTCTTTTTTCTTTTTTCTTTTTTCTTTTTTCTTTTTTCTTTTTTCTTTTTTCTTTTTTCTGTTTTCTGTTTCCTTTTCCTTTTCCTTTTCTTTCTTTTTCTTTTCTTTCTTTTTCTTTTGTGGACTCCAAGCTTCCCTTTGCCAGAGTCCCTTTAGGATTTTTCCCAGAATAAAACGGGACAGGCCGAAACACGCCGAGACTGACAAGATTGCATGTAGTTGTCAACGACAGCGGAGTCTACCTGCCGGTATGTGAGCCATTATAGACTGAAGCGTGTTCTGGGAGCACCACCGACAAATGATTGTTTTTTCTGACAGTTTGTATTACAGCTGTCTCCGACCGACGATGAATTCTTCCTGCCTCGCGGCTACCGTTCTCGAGCGTCCACCGACACGCGGAGCAGCGGCCCATCGGAGAACGAGCCCTTTTTCCTCTCTCGTGGGTCCCTTGATTCCTTCCACCGCTCGTTTGACATCAGCGCCAAATCACCGATTCTCAGTCCCAGCAGCGGGCACGTCAGCCTCTCTGCGAGTTCAGCAGTGTCACTGCGCCGCATCGGGCGTGGCTTGCCACCACAATTTCCGACGAGAGACGAGGATGGCAATTTCGAGAGTGTCAGCCTCAGTGAAAACAGTACGGCCAACGGAAAAGCAGCCGACATCACCGCTTCCAAGGACAAAGGTCGTGCCACCCGGAGACGGGGTTTCTTTGCCAAATTTGGTGGTGGCTGCTCTGATGAGGAGAAGGCCATCTCCACGAACAAAGCCGGCTCTAGATCCAAAGACGGGGGCAGTGATTGTGGCGGTGCCTCTCGTTCCCATGATGGATGGTCTCAAGCGCGGTCAGAATGGTCGCCATGGGCCCGGGATACTACCGAACGAGGAGCTGATAATCATGGTCCAGTAGCCATCGCTTTCCGAGGAGCAGGAGGAGCAATACTAAGACGATGATTTCACTGTTGAGCTCTCTTCGCTAGATCTTCTCCCTCTCGTGTCTTCTTTCTTTTCTTTTCTTCTTTTCTTTTCTTCTTTTCTTTTCTTCTTTTCTTTTCTTCTTTTCTTTTCTTCTTTTCTTTTCTTCCTTCTGTCTTTTGCATCTACCCTGCATTCTTCCTTCACTTTTTCTGCATTCTTGGGGAAACGACTGCATGAGGGCCGGCTGGAAGTTGCTGGCTACTTAGCACAGGGCGTTTACATAAGGGTTCTCGATTTCCATTGATTTTACGAATAATAAAAGACGATACTGGCTCACAGAAGATCCCCCCTAGACAACAGATAAACGAGGAGGACAAGCGATTTAGATCTGCATTGCCTTCTTGTTCACATTACTTTCACTCCTTCGTCTTCTCTTTTTTCGCAGGTTTTTATGTTCTCCACGCCTTCAGCTTTTACAGTATGTCATTTGAGGACACAGAAGGATGCGTTCACAGCATCCGGCGTCTGCGGGAGCTTGCAGCAGAGGCAAATCACTCAGTGGTCCACGTGTGGCGGGACTCGACAAAAAACAGGTTGGTAGCGCCAATGGTGTTAAAATATTGCACCATAAAATCTGGGGCAGGCCGCGCCCTTCGACTTGACTAATGGACGATATCGGCTCCGAGATAAGACCAGCTACTTTTTCTTCCACCACTTGTCGGCCCAGTGAGCACTTGACTCAATTCACCTGCAAAAACACGACACAACATCACAGCAGTATTAGTTGTCCTGGCAGATCGGATCATCAACTCCTTCATATCGTACGCACTTCACCAAACAAAGCAAAAATGGCTGGCAATCCTTCCACCTTAGGAGACGCGGCTCCGGAGGGTCCAGGGCGGCTTGCGGCGGTGTTTGAGCCGTACCAGTTATCGCTGGCCTCGCGCTCGGTGCATGCGGATGACTATATCAATTCGCACCGGGCAGTTGCGCCGCCGATGCACTTGTCGACGACGTTTCGGTACTCGGACGACCCGGACGCCCTGAGGTACTGGGACAACACAGATGTGAGTGGCAGTTGACATCTTGAGTTGTTTCTGAGTTGTTTCTGTGGTGTATCAGAGCACGCTTTCGTTTGCTGTCGTTGTCGCTGTCGCTGTCGCCTCGGCTCCCTGATGCTAACACTCGCTCCCAGCCCAAATCGCCATATGACTCACACATCTATTCGCGGGATTCGGCCCCGAACGGGACGCGGCTGGAGGCGGTCCTCAGCAACGTGCTGGGAGGCCCGGCACTGACGTACGCGTCGGGGCTTGCGGCGTTCCACGCGATGATCGTGCTGCTGAACCCGCGGCGGGTGGCGATCGGGGGCGGCTACCACGGATGCCACGGGGTGCTGGCGCTGATGGGCAAGCTGACGGGGCTGGAGCAGCTGGAGCTGGAGGACGAGGCGGACCTGGCGAAGCTGCAGGCGGGCGACGTGGTCCACGTGGAGACGCCGCTGAACCCGACAGGTGAGGCGCGCGACCTGGCGCACTATGCGGCGCTGGCGAAGGCCCGCGGCTGCTACCTGACGGTGGACGCGACGTTTGCGCCGCCGCCACTGCTGGAGCCGTTCCGGTGGGGAACCGACATAGTTATGCACTCGGGCACCAAGTATTTTGGAGGGCACTCGGACCTGCTGTGTGGCGTGTTGGCGGTCAACCCACGGCATGTGCAACAGCAGCAGCAGCAGACGGGCGGCAGCGGCGGACATCCGGTGCCGGCGACGGCGACGGGGGCTAAGAGCTGGGTGCAGGCGCTCCGGGACGAGCGGCTGGTGCTGGGGTCGGTGATGGGCAACTTGGAGAGCTGGCTGGGCGTGCGCAGCCTGCGGACGCTGGAGCTGCGGGTGCTGCGGCAGAGCGCCAGCGCGGCCAGTCTGGTGGGGTGGCTGGCCGGCGAGAAGGACGGGTCGGCAGCGTCGCGGGTGGTGGAGCGGGTGTTGCACGCTAGCCTGCAGGTGGAGGCGCAAGATGAGAGCTCGTGGCTGCGGCAGCAGATGCCGCGCGGCTTTGGGCCGGTGTTCTCGATTGTGCTGCGCAGCGAGACGATGGCACGGCGGCTGCCCAGCAAGCTGCAGCTGTTCCACCACGCGACCAGCCTCGGCGGCGTAGAGAGCCTGATCGAGTGGCGGGCGATGACGGACAGCACGGTCGACAAGCGGCTGCTGCGCATTAGCGTTGGCGTCGAGGCCTGGGAGGATCTGCGGGCGGACCTGGAGCGGGGATTTGCGGCTCTGGAGGCGGAGGGCAGCAAATAGGGGGTAAGAGGCTAGAAGAGGCTGGAGGCTGGAGGAAGGGGATAGGGTGTAGTATAGTAGAAATAGAGAGCTGAAGAGAGCCGAAGAGGGCCGAAGAGAGCAAAATAGATAGCGTGGCCAATTGGCACTGCCTGGTATTTGTGGAGCTCAGCGGGAAGCAGCAGCCTGCAGCAGCTCGGTGACAGTGACAAAGCTATAGCCCTGCTTGATGGCAGCGGGCAGCATTGCGCGCAGCATGGGCGGCGTCCAGGAGCGGCGGTCGTGGCAGATGACAATGGCGCCAGGCCGCAGCATGCCGAGGATGTGGTGGGTGTTTAGCCAGGGGTGGGCGATCTGGGCGTCGTGAGGGTAGACGCTGCCGAGGACAAGGCGATAACCGAGGCCGCGGACGAGGGAACGCATGCGGTCGCTAAAGAAGCCGGAGCCGGGACGGAAGTAGAGAGGCGGACTCTTGTTCTTCTTCTTCTTGTTGTGTGTGGTCTCCACCTCCTCATCATCGTCAGCCGCAGCAGCCTCATCGTAGATTCCCTGCAGCAGCCCGTGCACCTGGCGGATCTGGGCCTCGAGCTCGCCGTCGGCCAAAGCCCGGGCGGCCTCGTCGTGCATCCCGTGGTTGGCTAGCTCGTGGCCGGAGCCGGCGGCGACGGCCTCGCGCAGCACGGCCTCACGGCCGGGCACCTGGCCGCCAATGACAAAAAAGGTCGCGTGGGCGCCGTTGTCGCGCAGGATTGACAGGATCTCGCGCGTGTGCTCGGACGGGGCGTCGTCGATGGTGAGGGCCACGAGCTTCTGGCTGCTCTTCACGTGACCGGCAGCAGCACCAGCAACAGCAGCACCAGCAGCACCAGCAGCACCAAGATCGACACGCCACAGCACGTCGGGCCAGCGCCGAGCGAAGCTGCCGATCAGGAAGCCCGGCGGCCGGTAGACCACGTACAGCGGCAGCAGCAGCGGCAGGGCGCAGAGCGCCAGCAGGGCCAGCAGGGTGGCCATGCGTTGTCGGCGTGCTCGTCGCCGCAGCTTTGAGGGCAGCCGGAGGATGTGTGGGAAGCGGGGCATGCGAGCGGGGAGAGAGATGAAGTACGGGAAGCTGTATATGGATGAAACCCGAAAATGGCACAATGAACGCTAGAGACACAAGGAACACAGGAGAATGGTGAGAGGACGGTGAGCAGCTCTGGAAGCTACAATCAAATTATCACGAACGCGTTTTAGGGGAAGGCCCACTAAATCACGGGGCAGAGACCCCCTACGAGATACACGGAAGGAGCCGCCCTCGCTGGAAGTAGCATTGAAACGTGGCGGTGCTAGCGGCAAGCCACTGTGATCGATAAGATAGGCCTGGGG
>JRUC01000520.1:0-17810 GCA_000806385.1 Leptographium procerum
GCCTACCCACCATCTTTCCTCCCCTTCCCTTCCCTTCCCCCCCCTTTCCCTTCAAGGCATGTGGAAGTCCAGTCTCATACGTGGTAGACTTAAACCCGCCAAGACCGGGTCCGGCTGAAGCCAACAGTCCCCGGCACACAGAGGCGGCAGTCGGGCATGTTTGGCCGGGTCTTGCTAGCATCCGCCCAAAATGTTGCAGGGAAGCTGTCTCCACGATGGCAGGTTCGGGGCCCGCTCACCAAATCCGGCCAAGCGAGGCAGGCAAAAGGCCTGTGCGGGACACCTACAGTCACAAGCCAAAAAAGCAGACAACGCCGAAAAGTACTCGTACTCATCCTTCTGGTTAAACTCATCCTCCAAGTACTCGCACCCCGGCACGAGAGTGTTCGTTGGAAAGAGGCGAAAATGGAAAGCCAAGCCACGTGAGTATCGGCCAAACAGCTTCCAGAAAAATCGAGGCCGATCGAGGAGACCGGAAGCAATTCGGCGAATCTTGCAGTCGAGCCGCACGGAACACCCAGCAAAAAGTCCGTTTCGTCCAGTGGGATAGAGCGATCGGCATGCAAGCCACACCGTTCTCGGCCCTGAGGGATTAAACGAGGGACGCCTTTTGCGCTTTCGGTTCCGCCTAGCAGCCAATCACAGCAGTGGTAAATGCTCGTACATCAAAGGAGCAGACCCACAGTGTTGGCCGTGGGGGAAGAGGGAGGTTAGGTGGTGGAGCTGCCTCGGCGGGGTCTTTTCCGGCCCAGTTCACGGCTCGGTTCCTCATAAACATGACGCAGCAGTCGGCTGAATGCCTTAGTATTGGTCGGTCGATCGGATGATGTCGGGAAAATCGTCTTCGAGTCTGTCTGGCTGGGCTACCTCTGCCCAAGATTGCTGCCCCTCCCAAATCTCCAACATCAAATATCAAATCGTCATTGACCCATCATCGGTAAACTATTACCCCGTATTCAGGTACTAGGAAAAGAGAGTGTCGAGTGGTCACGTGTTCTGTCACGCGACACTTATGTTGAAAAGCCCATATTAGGTTTGGTGATTTGGGAGTTAGTACGTGTAAACATCAAGGCGTCCTAGGGCTGATATAAAACAAAAGGGAAATCAGAGATCAAAAGGAGACAGGAAGGAGAGGTGGCGATATATTAAAATGGGCTGAGAAGGAGTGTGGTCCTGATATATGGGAATTTGTGGTGGCCTGAACGCGACCGAGTTTCGTCTGATGAGTTGTCCGTGCTGTCCGCACAAGTTCGGTTTCTTATCTCTCCTGCTGTGTTGTCTTGCCTCTACCCTCGCGTCTAGCATATCAGAGGAGAGGATACTGAAAAATTTTTCGCTCACGTTGGCCTCGTGTATCGGTCGAATCTTCCCTAACGGGACGATCTCTCCCACCTCTTCTTATCCCCTCCTCCTGTTATCCATCAGTAGGGCCAATGATATTGGCGAATCTCGCGTATGTGATTGTCTTGCATGTCGGCCTACCCGGCCAAGTCTGCGCTTCCAAGTGCCTCTGCATCGGCGAGCGTGCACTTCATTTCTTGCGAATATAGCCCAGAGCTATGAGCACATTCTGCCCTTGTCTCCTAGGTATTACCGCACCCATAGGGGCCACCGGCAAGGTTCTCTTACACACAACCTACGACGTAGAGCGAAACCCAAAAGCCTGCACGGCCTCCTTCTTCCCGGTCCGTGTGCCAAGTTTTTCGGCCGTGTGTCAGTTTAGGCTATATCAGGGCAGTCAAAGATATGGGGACGCATCGGAGAACACTAGGTCTGGCAAGACAAATCGTGGCCGCCGGAAGGGGGCTGTAAAGATAGCAAATAGCCTCACCGGGAGCGAATAGTATTGCCATGATCGCCAATCTGTTCCTTTGTCCATAGCCGTCTCCCATCTTATCTGGCCCAATCCGGCCAGTTGCTCAGCCCCAGATCTGCTTCGCAAGTCGGCTGACGCCCGTATCCCCTCACGCATGGGACTGAGATATCACAGGAGCACGAAGCCAGGCTGCCTAGGCTTTTTAGACGGTAGCCAGTGAAAGATAAGCACATCCGCCCCAGATCACCCAGGAGAGGAAACTGCCTACGGATTGGGGACTTTACTGGACAAAGGTGGAAGAATGTCGAATTGCTTATCTCGATGATGCAACGCCCGCCATGATAATGGCGTTTTCTTGCGTATACCGTTATCTGGCTTTGGTTGGAATAGGAAAGTGAATAAAGACCAATGTGGGAGAACAACGTCCTCTTTTTTCTTTTTCCTATCAATGTGTCCATTCCCAGCATGGTTATGAGACAAGCAGCGTGGCCTCTTCTATTACATTCGATTTCGATATCCGACAGCGAAATGTGTACTTAAGGAGAAGATGCGACCGCTCCTTCGACGAGCGGATTCTTTTTGATCCTTCTTTCTTTTGTTCCCGGAATTTGGCTTCTCACCGCCTCTTTTCATCACTATAAAATATGTCGACGATTTCTGGCACCTAGAACACGGAGTTCCTCTCTCACAAACGCTGCTTCCGGTACATGGGTGGTCATCACTAGCAATCGTTCGACCACCACGAACACGACGACACATGGAGCCTATAGCCATCCCGCCATCTTAACGTACTTGGTGCAACAACCGGAAGCCCAACAGCCGAAAGCCCAACAACCGAATGCAGTCATCAATAATGGAGTCAAGTCTGTTATTGACAACCGCCTTCAACCTTGACGACCTTTGGTTGCATCGGCTGCCCAACCTCGCTTTTGCAATGTCTCAACCCGGCTCATACACCGACCGCTGGCTGCTGTGCTGATATAGTTCACTGTACGATAAAACCGAGATACATCAGTCATGCCGAGACAGGTCTACTTCTTTGATTGGGCTTATAGTTGGAAACTCTTGGTTCAATAATCGACATTTGAATATCGAGACATACCAGCCGTCATCGAAACGATAAGGAGGACGAACGAACAAATCCGTATTGACATTCTATCATCGACACAATAACTACCGAACCCCCAAATGGCCCGCAGAGAAAACCGCCAGGAAGAGGCATTCTCGGTCATCCGGCTGTCTTCTCCATATCATTTGCAAGCGGACTGAGACAAGATCCGACTTGACGGCAACTTCAGATCAAAAGAACATAATAATGCGTTCGGGATTGCAGTGAAGATCTCCGCATCGGGCCGGGGTCTCCGGGTCATGCTCAATAGCCGTTGCACGAAGACGATACCACCAGAAGTCGGGAGCGAATACCGAGTTGAGCACATCCATGAATGTGCTTCACTACGGGCTGGATACCTTACAGCAAGCCATAAAGAAGCCATGGAGATGCTTCTCCCTAAAAATAGGTCTTACAAAGACTTGAGAACGGCAAGCGAGCCTCTCGGCCAGTTGCAGCTCCAGAAAGATATTATCCCACGGCATGATTTGATTCCCCGTCGTTTCACCCAAACCATACCAAGGAGAGATGCTCGCGTATATCATCACCGTAGTCTGCTGTCATCCTGCATCTGCCGCCTGTTCCAGATCAAATAGCATAAGCATCCCTCATTAAGTAAGTCGTAATAGTGCTGTAACGAAAAGCTTTCCTAACACTTCACCCCTCCTGTATCACTTCGGCCTCTCTGCCTCCATTATTGCCGCCATCTGCTGGTGCGCCTCTCTCCTTGTTTGCGGCGCGCAGACTTGAATTCAGCCGCCGCTCCAGGTCCTCGCCCGCTGCCGGTCCGTAGATGTGCCGCACAACTGCTGCCACTTCGGCTGGGCCGACCTCGAGCCGGCCACGAGGGCCGACATGCCAAGTGACCTTTGCGCTGTCAGTGGCGCCTGGTCCGGCCCCTCCTGGTACGGCCCCTCCTGATCGGCCACCGCCTGCACTCCTTCCTTCCGCTGCCGATGCTTCGACTACGCGCACGAGATAGCCGTGACGCACGAGGTACTGCAGCGTGCCGCCCTGCGTGGCAGCCCCGTCGGCATCGTGGTGCTGCGATGCGTCTGTGCCGTGGCTGGCGCCAGCACCCCCGTTGTCGTCATCAATGTAGTCTCCCAGTGCTGAGGCCACTGACAATAACTCCGCATCAGCACGCACGGGTCCGTGGCGTGCGCCGTACAGCATAGTCAAGTACCTTTCCAGCTCAGACTGTACGAGCGCGCCGCCGCTCAGGGTGACGAGTGCGACGACCATTGTCACAAAGCCGACATAGGCTGAGTCTGGGGCCGGCGGTATGGGAGGTATTGCTGGCTCTGCAGCCGTGGGGCCCGACGGTATTGCCGTGAAGACGCTTGCGCGATATGCATCTGGAAGGGTCGACACGAGCACGTAGCGGTCGGCACGAGCAGCCGTAGTCGTAGTAGCGGGAGCCTTTTGCGTCTTGAGAGCTGTCGCAGAGAATAAGTGCGCGTATTAGCCAATATTTTCTTGCACCGTCTTGAGAGGCAACCGTTTCTTTTCGTATAAAGACGTACCTTTCCTCCGCTCTCGCAAGTTCATGGTTGACTCATCGCGCGACGGCCATTCAACCATTTCCATGCCAAAGATAGCCCTCAGCTGCTGCTGCGCAACGGGAAACGCTGTTCTAAAGTTCTTTCCCTGGTTATCGAGGACTGCAGCGTGTCAGCAGAAGGTGCGATGTAACAGTCGAATCAAATAAGCGATCAACAAGATGAACCATAGCGGCACGCACCCTGTTCTTTGATGGCCTGCCTTCGAATGGGCAGCCGCCGCGGCTCACAGCTAAGCGAATAGCGGATTAGCTTCTTGGCAAGTATGTTCGTGTAGAGCTGCTGTCTGTCGGCCTGTGTCTTTGGCGCGTCATCGTCGTCGTCATCGTCGTCCATGTCTTCGTCCTCATCTCCGGTCTGCCGCCTCTGCCGTCTCCGCTGACTCTGCAAAGGTGCGGCTGTTTCCTCTTCGGCATCGTCGTCGTTCTCTTCCGGATCGGCTGGTCTCCGCTGGCTTGCGCCATTGGCGAGTCGCCGTCTCCGCGGCGGTTCTTCTTCGGGCTCTTCGGGCGCAGGACGTCGCCGCGGTCTCCTTGACTGGATTGACATGTCGGTATAGTTGATATCGTATGAAAGCTCAGCGATGCTATGCAAAACTGCCCGCCCAAGTTCCAGTGTTGCAGCTCTCAGCATCTGCAAGAAGAAAAAAAATTAAAAAGAAAAAAAGAGAAAAAAAAACGGAAGGAGGAGACTGAGGGGCAGAGCAGACGCGTTTATTAGACGCGTTTCCTCTTTCAACGGGTATGTAATTATCTTGAGATATCTAACGCTATAATTTTAATAGACTTTCGGGGATAGGCTGTCCTGAAAATATAGTGCAGTAGCTCCACGCATTTACCCAACTCGTTATCGATAGGGATTCGCGAAAGTTGACAGCTGCACTCAATTGCGACATGCCTGATTCCTGCAGCCTTCCTTCCTTGATCCCATGTGCCATGGGCGACAGCCCTCTCATTCCTTTCTTCCAGCAATCTCAGTACCGCGCCTTTCTAATATAGGTTGTAGCACCGTCTGCTGTGTCCTAATCATACCCTCGCTTTCGAGCCATTTGGATACGTTGAAGCACAAAGCATGGTCTGTTTCGCTTCAACCACAGGACCTTCCTCACCTTTCTGCGCCTCTTGCGAACAACGGTGCCAACGGCTGTCACCTGCGATACGACTGCGTTGCCTCCAGCGCGTCTTCTCTTGACATCGGGCGCGATGGCGTCAACATCTAATCTCCCATATATACTATCGGAGCAGAAGCACACCAAATCGCAGCCAAAATCGCAGCCACCGCAGAAGCAATTGAAAGAGCAGCAAATCATGCCGCCCTTATCCGGCCTCGACGACCCGTTCCCCCCTCAGGCGGAAGACTCCACGTTTCTGGTCCCGACAAGCTATAATTCTATGGAAGCCAAAGCCACCAAAGACGCCCATGTCACCCATCGTGTCGATCCCTACCATCTCGCTCCTGAAGATGCATTTTACACATCAGCATCACCGCCGCGACATTCCAACAACGTGAATACAGGGTCGGGTAGTGAACTTGTAGACTCGAGGCCTTCAAGGCAGTCTCTTCGGCTCACATCCATTGTTGGGGGAAGCGGCACCGCACGCGCAACAGGCGCTATGGGAACGGATAGCAGAAGTCGCAGCCGCCGAAGGAGGAAGCGGACGTGGAAAAAGCTTCTTTGGGTGAAGCAGTCATGTATGGACGGTCGATATTTGAGCCTTTGAGCTTCCATTTCTCCCCCCTCAATTGCCCTGCTGACATTCCTAGATCCTGATAACTACACTGACCAGGCCACATTCCTAGAGAATCTCCAGCGCAACCCCCGCCTACAACCGTACGATTTCTGGCCGCTCGTCGCCGACTCAACGGTTATAGTGCAGCACGTGTGCTCGGTGATCATCTTCATTGTGTGCTTTGTAGGCATTTTCCAAGAGCGCGTGAGCCCGGTCTCTGTCGTCGGGGGGGGCAGCTTCGCGACCTGCCTCGGGTGGCTCCTATGGGAAAGATGGGCCAGTGACGAGAGTTCGGATGCTGATACTGAGACTGAAAATGCGCTTCGGCTGGCAGGCGGCGGCGGTGTTGGCGGCGGCCCTGGTGGCAGCCAGTTGGAGCCGAGCCGTCTAGTTCGCGGGGTCGATGTCCCGACACCTCGGCAGCAGCAGCAGCATCCAAGACTGGCCAACAATTCTTCTGCAACGTACAGCAGCGAACCACCCTCTCGCATGTCGCTATCCTCAGCAAGCTCTATGGTAAATCTTGCCTCGCCAAACGGCTATGACAACAACCACAGCAGCAGCAGCCATAGCAACGGGCTTGTAATTGGCAATAGCCATATGAGCGGCAACGGCAGCACTGCCGGCTCGTGGCAGCAACTATCGCGCTCCACATCAGTACTATCTCTCCGTTCTGCAGCATCGCAGGTGGCCGACAGCCACTCAAAGGCCTATCCACCTACCCACAGGCGTGTGCCGGAACAGACTCCGCCATCCCCGACAAACATCCACTACCCGCCGCCGCGCCGGACACTGGCACCTATGCAGGGCGGACGGGCACGCCGCCGTATAGCAACGATCAAGTCCGGCGTGCTAATCTACTTTACGCTATTAGGTCTGTCACCTATCCTCAAGTCGCTGACGCGGTCCACGTCGTCCGACAGCATCTGGGCGATGTCGTTTTGGCTGCTGGCCATAAACATTTTCTTTTTCGACTACTCGGGCGCGTGGGTGGGCGCCCACAAGTTTCCAGTGGCCTCGCTCTCCACAAATGCAGCATTGATGGCGTCGACGGTGCTGGCCAGCCGGCTGCCGTCCACTGGCCAGGTGTTCAGCCTGACAATTTTCAGCATCGAGGTGTTTGGCCTGTTTCCCGTGTTCCGTCGCTACGCGCGCCATCGCAGCTGGCGCTACCACGTTTCTCTTACCGTGCTGCTCGTCCTCGGTGCCGGCGCTGGCGTTGGCATCATAATAGCGAGCGGTGGGAACGAAGGCTGGCCGTGGCAGAGGGCTCTTGGCGGGATGGTCGTGGCTTGCCTGCTGTGCGCAGTGGCCATGGGTGGATGCAGTTGGTGGCTGATCGGCCTGCAGAAGTACAAAAACGAGATCTATGGGCCCTGGGATCCGGCGCGGCCAGTCATCATCAGCCGGCGGCACTGGAATGATGTGTGATTCGGAGAAGTGTGTGATTAAAGAGAGAAAGCACACTTCTGTTTCTGTCTTTTATTCATTGTCTACTTTTCCTGTCAGATATATGGGATGTATATACAAGTAAGACATGGCACATGCACGAAGAATGCGCGTCGTATGTGAATTACGCGTGCTTGTATAAATGAGATACCAGGATGACCTAATTGAGTTCGATGAGAAGAACTTGTGATTATTATACTACGGAGTATACTGTGTATCTTACCAAAGGAGTATTTATGTGATAGTGAGATACGTTCACATTTAGAAGGCTCCATAAAACGGAGTACTATACGTATGGAGGAAATGGGCAACCCCGCCAAATCGAGCCAGCCACACGGACGCGTATGGGCGATTGTTGCTGCAGCAACTGTGGCTTAGCGGGGCAACAGGCCCGACGGGCATCAACCTGCATGTTTCGTGCGCCATAGCGACAAGAATTTGCATATATCACTTTAAAACGCGCCCCTGTCGTTTGGTCGAGAGCCAGAGGATCAGCTTCCAGCCCTGCAGCAAATAAGAAGGCACAAGTACAAATTAACCTGGTCGACTGCTTACAGCCTTACCTTGTTGGGACAAACGTGCATTCTTTCAGGTACTTTCTTCTGGTCGAGATATTTGTTTAGACTGCGAACAAAAATTCCCATCAGCTTGTCTGTTTTGCCTGTTTGGCCTGTCTGGCCCTTCTTTCTCCTTTCTCTTTACCTTCCTATCATCTTTTTCTCTTCCGCTGTTCTCCCAATCTGCGTCTCTTCTACCCCGCAACAACTGTTCTCCTCTCTCCTCTCCTCCCCCAATTCATCAGTCACAGACAGCTCGTCTGGCCGGTATCGCTTCTTTTTTCTTATACACGAGAATGGCCAGCTTCATGGCCAGTCTGTTCGACCGGTCTGGTGCAGCCGCAAGCGCATCACGGCCATCGACACCCACCAAAAACAATTTTGTTACACCTATTAGCACACCACAGGGAAGCCCCAGCAAGAAGACGCTGCCGCCAGGTGCACATGAGCTACCGGAAGCATACGAAGGCAGCGGCGGAGTTGGAGCCGGAGCCGGAGCCAGAGGCGTCAACAAACCCAATAACATTGTTGTGCCGGTGCCCAACCTCTTCGACAATGCGGTGCGGCTTGGCCGGCCGCAGACTGGAGGCAACGGCGGCGGCGGTACGAGCGGCTTTCCCTTGACGCCCACAAAAGGCAGCAATGTGCTACCACAACAATCAGCGGGCAAAAACAGCGGTGGCGGCACAGCTTTCGACGATCCCTTTGCTGTTGACGATAGCGTCTTGCACAAGGCAGCAGGGGCTGTAGGGGGAGGCGCGGTGGGAAGCCAGCTGGCGACGGGGCCACCTCCGAAGGGTGCGAACAAGGAGAACAGGGAGAACAGGGAGAACAGGGATGAGGCCAGCATGGTGGCGTACTTTGACGGGGCAACGGGCAAAACCAAGGGCAAGGAGAACATGGCACCAGCCCACCAGAGCTTGGCGCCGCCGACACGGCTGCCGCTTCCGTCTGAGGTGGCGGCGACAGCAGCAGCAGCAGCAGCAGCAGCAGCAGCAGCAGCAGCAGGAGCAGGAGCAGGAGCAGGAGCAGGAGCAGGAGCAGGAGCAGGAGCAGGGCAGCAACAGCAACAGCACAATCACGCAGCGCACTCGCGACACGAGCTGTACCAGCAGACGAAGGAGCGGCCGCTGACGGCAAACGTCAAGAAGTTCAACACATCGCGCGGGCTGACGGCGGAGGAGCTGGAGATTCTGAAGCGGCCCAACATCCGGCGGCTGGTCAACGTGACGCAGCTTTACTTTCTGGATTACTACTTTGACCTGCTGACGTACGTGGGCAGCCGGCAGAACCGGCTGAATGCGTTCCAGTCCGAGTTTCCGCCGCCACCAAGCACGGACGAGGAGACGTACCGGCACATGTGGCAAAAGTACGCCGGACGGGAGCGGGCAAACCTGCGCAAGCGGCGGATTCGGCTGCGGCACGGCGACTTCCAGATCCTGACGCAGGTGGGCCAGGGCGGGTACGGACAGGTGTTTCTGGCGCAGAAGAAGGACACGCGGGAGGTGTGCGCGCTCAAGGTGATGAGCAAGAAGCTGCTGTTCAAGCTGGACGAGGTGCGGCACGTGCTGACAGAACGGGACATCTTGACGACGGCTAAGAGCGAGTGGCTGGTGCGGCTGCTGTATTCGTTCCAGGACGACAAAAGCATTTACCTGGCGATGGAGTACGTACCGGGCGGCGACTTCCGGACGCTCCTTAACAACACGGGCGTCCTGTCGAACCGGCACGCACGCTTCTACATCGCCGAGATGTTTTGCGCCGTGGACGCGCTGCACCAGCTGGGCTATATCCACCGAGACCTGAAGCCGGAGAATTTCCTGGTGGACTCGACAGGTCACGTGAAGCTGACGGACTTTGGGCTGGCAGCGGGGATGTTGTCGCCGTCCAAGATCGAATCGATGCGGGTGCGGCTGGAGCAGGCGTCGGAGACGACGGTGCCGTTCGGCAAGCCGATGGAGCAGCGGACGGTGGCGGAACGGCGGGAGGGCTACCGGACGATGCGCGATAGGGACACGGCGTACGCCAAGAGCATCGTGGGCTCACCGGACTACATGGCGCCAGAGGTGCTGCGGGGCGAAGAGTACGACTTCACAGTCGACTACTGGAGCCTGGGCTGCATGCTGTTCGAGGCACTGACGGGCTTCCCGCCATTTGCGGGCGCGTCGCCGGACGAGACGTGGCGCAACCTGAAGCACTGGCGCGAGGTGCTAAAGCGGCCGGTCTGGGAGGATCCCAACTACTTCCTGAGCAACCGGACGTGGAGCTTCATCACGACGTGCATCAACGGCCGGGCCAAGCGCTTCTCGCGCATCGACGACATATACCAGCACCAGTACTTTGCCGAGGTCGACTGGACGACGCTGCGGGCGAGCAAGGCGCCCTTTGTGCCTGAGCTGGACTCCGAGACCGACGCGGGTTACTTTGATGACTTCACCAACGAGGCCGACATGGCAAAGTACAAGGAGGTCCACGACAAGCAGGCTGCGCTCGAGGACATGGCCGACCGCGAGGACGCCATGAATAAGAGCCTCTTTGTCGGCTTCACCTTCCGGCACCGCAAGACGGCGCCTGGGGGGAGTGGTGATGAGATTGGTGGTGGCCCGTCGGACAAGAGCAGCCCGCGGAAGCCACTGATGGCCGACACCTTTGGGCCGCCGGGAAGCAGCTCGGCGACGGCGGCGGCGCCTGACACCTTTGGCACGATGCTGTAGGGCGAGCGAGCCGAGGTGGGCCATGGGGGGGGTGGCGGAAGAGATGGACTCTGGCTACGTCGACAGCGACAGCGACCAGGACAGAGACGAGGACAGCGATTAGGACAACAGCAGCTGCAGGGGAATCCTGGTTGCCCGCACACCGCGCACACGCCCCTTCTGCCACTGCCGCTCCAGCATCGTCATCAGCACCAGCCATGGCACGGTCATCCGGAACGATATGCAGGCGGGCTGGTGGTCGGGTATCCAAGTCAGCTGGGCATCTTTCCCAGGCCTGTGCCATATACTGCATATCAACAGCAGCAGCAGCAGCAGCAACACTGGACTAGAAGTGCAGTTTGTAATCCGTGGGCTGTGTGTGGCGACTGGGCTGCTGCAACGAAAGGCCGGCCACTGTGAAGGCTACTTCTTCTTTCTCTTCGTCTCTTGTCGTAGCTTTTGGGGGCGTTCCCTCACTCTTGGGCAGTGTTATCACTACATTACTACTTTTTTTGTCCTGCGTGCCCTCTCCCTTGTCGATTTTTCACTTTCTTTCTTGCTTTTCCTTTTTCTTTTCCTTTCCTTTTCTTGTCCTTTTCATTTTCTTCTCTTCTCTTTCGGTCTGCAGTCTGAGGAGGGTAGGCGGTAATAGAGATGGAACGACGGCGTGGTTGACGACAGGATGGGTTAAAGGCCTCTATTTGATTTTTGCATTTCCTTTGTGTGTGTGTGTGTGTCGCCTCTTTCGGCTTTGTCAATTTTTCAATAAGACGCAAGAGAGGAGGGCAATGGGTTCCTTGCTGTCTTCGGTCTCACTGCCTGTTTGTATTCGGTAGCTGTGGACAATAATCAAGGATGAGCATCTTTTTCTCTCTCTTTTCTTTTTTCTCTTGTTTTTTTTTTTCTCTTCTTCTATGATTGGAGGTTTCGGCCAGAGAAGGATCAGGATCGGCTCTGCATGTGGCCACAGTCGTCGTCATTGCGTGAGACGGTAGTGCAGGGGAGAAGTAAAAGCATAAGCCGGGCAAGGCGGAAGAAGCAAAGCAGTTACAGAAGCAGTAGCAGTAGCAGTAGCAGTAGCAGTATGCAATCGTCTGAGTCAGCAAGCGAGGCAGCCACGTTGGGACGTACGGGCATTGCCTAGTCTGGCATACTAGTTCCTCTCTTGCTTTGCTTTATTTATCTTCTATTGAGTTCACGTCTGCAAAGTTCTCCTCTTTCTGTCTTGGCCTGCCAGCACGACAACAGTCTCCCACCACCGGTCTGATGATGACGGCCGCTCACAGACGCATGCCAGATTCTGACCACATGGCCGAGGAACGCGTAATTGCATCGGGCTACCTTGCCGGTTGGCCTATTGTATCTTTTACACAGCATCTGTATCAATGGAATTGGCATTGGTGTTATTTTTTTATTTTTATTTTGTTTCTCCTTGCCTGTTTCGCTCTCTCTGAAGCCTTTCCTCCAGCGGCAAATCAAAAGTTCTATTACGCGGCCTGTCTCTTGGCTTGTTCCTGTATATTTCTGATCTGCCCTGTCAGCCTGGACCTAAACAAGCATGCTGCGTCAGAGATCAGCCCCCCCCTCCGAAAAGTCCGCATGCGCAGCCCGGCCAGTGAGACGTTGCGTCGTATGCGCCGATGTCCTCCGGACATCCCCCTCCAACTACCGAGAGGCTGGCACCAAGGCGAAAACCGAAAAGAATGAATAAAAATTGAATGGCTCGATGGCTTGACGGCTTTCTGCACTCCGTATTATTAGGCTTTTTACAGAGTACAGCAAGGGAATAGCCCGGTCAACCCAGTTGCTGACTGTTCTTTGAGTGTTCTCGACTTCTCCTTCCCTATTCTAGTACCTATTGTTTTCTGTAATTGTTTTCTATTACCGCCTGCGTCACTCCTGCTCGTATTAGTGTTGCGGTCGCTGGCTAGACTTTTTTGCCGTCGCAAGTCCGCTGCCCTGCGGGCTGCTCCCCCAACCGTTCCTGGACATGCTGTGGTTGAGTGGTTACGCCAAGCCTTCTCGCCGCCAATCGCCTTGTTCTACGGCAACGCTTTCGCTCTTTCTCCCTCTCCCCCTCTGTCCGTCTCTCCGTCTCTCCTCTCTCTCTATCTCTCTCCTATGTTCACGTTCTGGTCCTTTTCTGATCTACCTCTTGGGCGTAAAGGCCGCGCGGCTGTTCTCACCGCATCTCACGTAGCCTGCCCTGTTTGCTCTCTCTCTCTCTCTCCAGCTGCTGAAGATATTGGGGCTGATCTTCTCCTTTGTCTGTGCGAATTGCTCGTAAAGCTCTCGTAAACGCAGAGAGAAAGTAGTAGTTTCGGGCAGCAGTTGCAGAAGGCTGGGGAGTGGGGCTTGCCAGCTTGCTCCTTCCCGTCGCTGGAGATGACAGTTGCCCTCGGTCCCGATGTCCCAGCTGCTTTCCGCAACAAAACAATCTCACAGCAAAAAAACGAGCTCTAATAAGCGACAGCTTGGCGAAGCTGTAGCCCTGTCGATTTCGCCTACACCCGCACACACATTCACACACACAAACACACTTACTTACTCACTAACAACCTCTTTCTCTTCCCGGCGGCGGCGTCATGTCCGAGTGTTGGCCTTTCTGCAGGTCTTGCAGAAGCGAATGGGTGACGAATACCTTTTGGAGGGGCAGTGCAGGACTGCAGCAAAATAGGAATTAAAAAAAAAAACGTTACGTCGCATTCCCTCTTTGTATCTGGTCTGCGTCGGACAACAATAAGCGTTGACGTGGAGCGGAGCCCCGGCACCAGGAATAAGCAGCAGGTCCATCCATCCATCCACCCCTACTACCACCCCCCGCCTCTTCTCCCGAAGGAGGCACAGAGAACTGGAGCCGGGCTTGTCTCACGGCTCTCGAGAACCAAGAGGAGCGGTGCTTTGTTCCCAGAAGTCAGGAGGGCGCGAGCCGATACGAAATAAGGACGGGGATGTATTTCGAGCCACACCTGAGTCCGAGTATATGAGGCGTCTGTCGTCCACCATCCGTTCTCGTCTTCGTTTTCGTCCCCTGTCTCATACATATCCATCTCTCTTCTACAAAACGACGCCCGGTCTTTTATTATTGTGTGTGTCTCTGCATGAGAAGCTGGTAGGTAATACTACCTCGCAGCTGAGCTTTGCGTCCACCAATATACGTCTCTCATCTCTCGACTAACACAACAGCAGTCCCACCCCCACAACAGTCCGCCCACCACATTATCACCACCACCAGCTTCCATTATGCGATCTGTATCTGTCGCTGCTGCTGCCGCCTGGCTTCCGGCCTTGGCTGCCGCCCAGTGGTGGTCTGGCGCCCCATCATGTGCGGTAGGTCACCTGTCTTTTCTGTTTTCGTCTCTATGTCTCTCTGTCTCTCTTTCTCTCCGACGCACACAGTCTGACAAAGCCCCCCCTCTCAGGCTTCCTGTCTCTCGTCAGCCTGGTCTACTTCTGACTGGCCGTCGCCGACGGCCTTTTGCGCTTCGTCTGCCGCTACGCCCATTGCCAGCTGTCTGAGCGCCAGTTGCGGCTCTGCCACCTCGGCCGTGTCCACCTTCTCGTCCATCTCGTCGTCTCTCTGCAGCCAGTTCTCATCCTGCTCGTCTGACGGCAGCACCGGCGTGCTCACCGTCACCGCCACCGGCCCGTGGGGCGCCTATGGTACCGGAGGCGGCTCTTTTGGCGGCAACGGCGGCGGCTTCGGCGGCAGTTACACCTGGGACGCCGGCGCCTCGGCCGCGACCTACACCATCACCGGATGTCCCTGGGACGGCTCTCCCTGGTTCGCCGGGCCCGATGCCGGCTGGGGCGGCTGGGGTCCTGGCGGCTTCGGCTGGGGCGGCGGCGGCCCGGGTCAGTTCTGGTCCAGCTCGTGGTCCGGCTGGTCCTACCACACCCACAGCACCACCATCACTACCACTGTCACCAGCGCTGGCGTCGCCTTCACCTCTACCGCTGTCGTCCGCGTCGAAGAGGCTGCATCTGGGTCCCAGACTAGCACCACTACCCTGGGCACTGGTGCTGCTGCCACCGCCACTACCAAGGGTGGCGCCACCGCCACGGGCACGGCAGCGACGGCCACGTCCACGAACACCAGCGGCGCGGCGCGCCAGCTGCCCGTGGGCGGTGGTGTTGGCGGCGACTGGGCCACCGTCAAGGTCGTTGGCGTCGTCATGGCCAGCATGCTGATCGTCGTCGGCATGCTGTGATCGTGCCCAGCAGTGGCCGTTGTTGATACCCAGTTCAACCCGATCTGTCATTCTCTTTCTTTCTCTCTCTCTCTCTCTTTCTTCTCTCTTTGTACTTGTCTATTTCATGATTTCATGATCACCGCTCATTACGATTCACGTTCCTTTTTAGCGTTTTGCATTATTTCTCTCTCACCAAAAAAAGCTGTTGGATTATCATAATGCATGGCCAATGTACAGTGTACAACAATCATTTGTTGTGTGTAAAAATGAAATGCACCCAAAAAAGAGGTATTTAGGCTTGAGTTGTCACTCTCATTTGAGTTGCTTGCTAGCCTTTAAACAGCGGCTCAGTCGCGGTACGTTGTAGACATTTTGAGTTTAGAAGAAAAGGTGACCGGCCAATTTGAGTACATGGCCTGTGCGGGAGCGCAGGGAAGGCGCCAAAGCTAGTCAGAAGCTTCGCTAGCAGGCGCTACTGCTGGTTGTGGCCACAAGGCGAAGCGAGAATGCGTCCAGTTGTCTCCACAGCATTTCGCAGCATATTGCTAACGTCAAGATCAGATTCAACAAAGCTATCGACAGCAAAAGGTTGTCAGCTCATTAGATTGATTCATTTCGGTTGCCGTGTAAAAGTACAGCCCATTTTTAATTTCCCCATATATTAAACGCCTCCCGCATCCGGGAACAAAACGATTCGGTTGCCTCTCTTCAGCCGTCTGCGGCCACGGCCGGCTTCAGCTCGCCGGTGATGCAGCCCTGGACGATGTCGGTGAGTGCCATCGGCAACGAGGACGCGTGCTCCTCCTGACCCTCCCGCTTTATCGCCATCGGTTGCTGCTGCTGCTGCTGCTGCTGCTGCTGCCCGCCCTCGGCCGTCCAAGCCCACCGGCGATATATGGCCGACTCGAGAGTCACGTGAGGCCACGACGCATAAAGTCGCAGCTCTGGCGGCCGGAACCTGTGCAGAGGGCTGTCGTCGTTGTAGACGGCAGTGCCGCTGCCGTCCTCGTTTTCGTTGTTGTTGTTGTTGATATTGTCGGAATCGCCCGTCTTTATGTCTCCGTCGTGGTCGCTGTCTCGGCTGCCTTCTCCCTCCGCTTCAATAATCTCGTCCAGCTCCGTGGTCGTGCCCGCGGACGTCACGCTGAACCGCATCTCCCAGAGCGGGTCGTTTTGGTGCTGCACCGCCATGCCGTCCGCCGTCGTCGCCCACACCACGCCCGTCTGTGACGCGGCCTCGCGGGCGGCGGCTGCATTGCGGGCGTCCGCTGCCAGCACGTGAGCCACTGCGTTGCTGATGTAATCGACCACGTCGCGGAGTGTCGCATAGTTGTCGGCCGGCGGGAAGCCGTCCTGGAGCGGATTGATGCTGCTGCTGCCGCTGCCAGCCGGCGGCGGGGGTTGCAGCTGGATGAGGTACTGCGTCCGCAGCGGCATGCTCGTCGTCCGGCTGCGGATGGAGAGCCGCGTCTCAGGCGCCAGGACCAGCTCGAACGTGAACTCGCGCGGGCTCAGGAAGCCTATACAGACGCCTTCAGACGCCGCCAGTTGCCGCGTGGCTGCCGCTGCCGCTGCCGTTACACCGTCGCCCGCTATTGGCAGGGGGGGGACAGACGAGGTCAGCGGCCGCTCGAACAGGGAAAATTGCGCGGCGGTGCGGCCGACGCGGTGCAGGATCGCGCAGAGGTCTGAGAGGAAGCGCGCAATGTGCTCTAGGGCTTTTTCGTACTTGAGGTTCGCGAGGATCGGCCGCAGCAAGAAGTAGGCCGGCGGCGGCGTGCCCGCACTGTCAGTCGGCGGCGTGGGCACCGAGCGCTGGCGGTAGTGGTTGCGGTGGCCATGGGCCAGGAAGAGGTGCAGCGACGACGCCGTGGCCTCGGCGAGGCTGTCGAGCTCGGCGCTGTGCATCTCGCCTGCCACCGCTTTTGCCTTTGCCTCCGCTTCCGCTTCTGTAGAGGCCAGCAAAAGGGGCTCCAGCGCAATGGTCCCTTCTGTGTTGGCGCCGGCGGGAAACACAATGTGGGGGCCGCGGAGGGCGACGCCGTGGGCGACCAGGTGGCGGGCCTCTCGGTTGAGCTCGCGCCACAGCTCCTTGGCGTAGATGGTGTTGCGGGCTTCGAGGATGCGGTTCTCGAGGGGTGCCGATGCCGGCAGTCGCGCCGGAGGCAACGATCGGCCGATGACCGTTTCCGTTTCTGTTTCCATTTCTGTTTCCGTTTCTGCTGCCGCTGTCGTTGTCGTCGTCGTTGTTGTTGACGTCGTTGTTTTCATCGTCGTTGTTCCTGTTCCAGTCTTGTGCCGTCGCCGGAGCGTCACCACGATGGCTGAGGGCGGCCCCAGAGCCGTCATGTCGAGAGCGACGTGGCCGCGCTTGACGCGCCGCAGCGGAGCAAAGCCCGCAGCCCGCAGGTCCTCGGCCGCCTCGGAGAAGCCAAACTTGACGCGCAGCACGCGCCGCTGGCCTGGCATGCGCGAGAGCCCCCAGCCGCGATCGCGCACGGCCACCACTTCGGACCAGTACGTCTGCTCGCGGCGCAGCTCCGCGTGCAGGCGCTTACGGCCCGCCGCCAGCAGCTCGGCCGCCCGGTCCATTGCCAGCAGCTGCCAGCCGACGCACTCAATTTTGTGGTCCAGCACCCGCTGCGCGTTGGATCGCGTAGTCTCGTCCAAAATATGCCCGCCCGCAGCAGCAGCACCACCAC
>JRUC01000521.1:0-17797 GCA_000806385.1 Leptographium procerum
GCCCCCACCACCGCTCCTGCCGCCGCCTCCACCCTCGGCCAGCGCCCCTCAGTACGTCCCCACAGCCTCCATGCTGGCTTCCGATGCCGGCCTGTCGGAGAAGGATCGCTTGCGACGTGCCGAGCAGCGCCTGCTGCCGAGCCAGCCGAGCGACGCCAGCACAACAGAGACCTCTCATGCCGGACGTGCCGGGCCAGCCGTTGCGGGCGCATCTGCTCCCCCGGCGGCCGCCCTGGGTGAAGACCGCTACGATTACTACAGCTACGAACAGCCCCCCGACGACAACGACGATGCCGGCATGACAGGCCCGTCGGCAGCCCCAGGGCCCTCAGTCTCATCCGAGGACAAGCAGGAGCTCGAGCGCCGGCGGCTCCTTGCCGAAGCCAGCGCGCCGCCCGAGTTTCCCGAAGACTATGAGTTTGTGCGGGGAGAAGGAGGAGGAAGAGGAGGTGGTGATGGTGCCGAAGCCGGCGGCAGCAGCAGCAGCCGGAGCAACAGATTTCCGCTTCCCCCACCTCAGGGCGGTCCGTCAGCGCCGGTGATGGACGAAGCAGATGCTGGTCCAGGTGCTAGCGGCAGTGCATTTGCGCCCATGATACCGGCAGCTGGTGTGCTGGGTGACGTGACGGCCGAGGCCGGAGATAATATGGGCGTTATGAGTGACGAGGCACGCTATGGGCGCAACTACGCATACGCATATGCATACGCGCCGGAAGCAGCAGAAGCATCGGCCGCGGCGTCATTGGGGCCTGCAGGGCCGTCACGGAACGGGAAGCAGCCGGAAGACGAGCCATTGCCGCGATACGAGCGGTGAAAACAAGAAGACACGGTTGGAGAGGATTTTGGATTTCCGTTTCACAGCGAGCATAGAATATTCGATACCACTGATGCACTTGCGTTGCCGCCTACCAAAACAAATTATCCTGTTTCATATTGTCAGGTGAAAAGTGATAAAAGAGCGTCCTGCCAGTGAAAAAAAAGGAGGTCTATGGATGAAAATAACAGATATGCCGTGTTGACTCCTGCCGAAAAGAGAGATGGGAAGATGAGAAGATGAAAGGCAAAACAGAGAAAAAGGTCTACTGGTATAGATGGAGGTTTGTGTGCAGACATCCGACAACAAAGGAGATGGAACTGACAAAGACAAAAGAGATGACGGGGTTAAAAGGTCGACCCAAAAAGACGCCCAAGAAAGATGCCAGCGAATGGATAGACAATCAGTGGATGCGAGGCAAAGCAAAGCAACGCACAAACAGGATCAGGCCAAGAGAAAAAGGAACGAGGACAAAATTTTTAATAAAAAAAAAACGCCGCCGCCACCGCCTTCCCTCACACTCCCACGCCCAATCTCTATAGCTCTTTTGCCGCGGCACCGCCCAAGTCCTGCTGCTGGCTGGAGCTGCTGCCGATAACCGTCCGCGTGTCGCCGTCGACCTGGGGATCATACACAGAGTCGGTATCTGTGGCGATGGTGGCGGTGGTAGTTGTTGCGGTCACGTGCACTTTTCCAGACGCAGGAGAAGCAGCAGTGGCAGCAGCCAGCCGCTTGCCGCCCAAGGCCTCGTCCGAGTCGCCCAGCATGTCGAGCTCCTCGTCGTCTTCCTCCTCGCGCTGGTCACCGCTGGAGGACTCGTCGTCACCGTCGGCGCCGTCGACGGCGCCGTCGACGGCACCACCGTCGTCGCGGCGGAGACGCCGGTGCCGAATCCGAGCGCTGCTGTCATCCTCGTCGTCCGCGCTGTCTGACAGGGCATCGTACCGGCCGTCATGGTGGTGATGGTGGTGGTGATGGTGATGATGTTGATTGTGTGGATTGTGCTCCCCGTCATGCGGCGGCTGCTCCTTGATGAAGCCGTCGATGATGTAGTACTGCATGGCGTTCATGATGAGCGGGAACAGCATCATGACAAAGACGATCTGCACCTGCTCGTTGCCCTCAGTCCAGCTCAGGGCCCAGTCGCCGACGCGCGAGATCCATGGGAAGACGAGGAAGATGATAAGCACGCAGATCTTCATGCCGAAGAGCCCGCAAAAGTACAGGATGCTCTGCTTGAACCACCACCACGCGCTGGGCGGGTGGCCGTAGTTGCCCGACTGGATCGACTCGCGCGGCTTGCCCAGCGGCGTGTAGGCCACGAGGGCCGTCGTGAGCCGCAGGAGCCCGATGAGGATAGGGATGCCGATTGTAGTCTGTACTGGTCAGCAGGTGTTGTGTTGAGGGGGAGGGGGGAAGGGTCTAGAGATAGTGAAAAGGGCAAAGACGTAGGAAAGGGCTCACATCGATCGCCAGGTTCAGCAGGTAGAACGAGCACGGGTTCGGCATGTACGGCTCCTCGCCGCCGCCGCCTTCGTCGTCTCGCCGCACCGCCCGCACAGCCATGCGCACCAGCGCCTCGGTCGAGCTCGCCACCACACCCGGCTCCAGCTTGAACGAGAAGCGACCGGACGTCAGCAGCGACAAGAAGACGTTGGACATGTGCACCAGCACCGACCCAAACACCTGCTTGGACGCATCAAAGAACCAGATCTTGACCGGCCGCTGCGGCCGCTCGCGCCACCTCTTGTACACGAGCGACAGCAGCGCCAGCGCCCCCAGTCCCAGCTGCACAAAGATGGCAAACGGGCCCATCAGTCGGCACTCGCCGTTGGCCACCACGACGTGGCCGTCTGGGTCTTCGTCGGCGTGGCCCTTCGTCTCGCTAGCAGCGTCCGGCGGTGGTGGTGGTGATGAGGGTGATGGTGGCTGTGGTGGCTGTGGCGGAGGCATCGTGTCTGGCATCGTCGTTGGTATGACGGCCCCGTCGGTGGCCGTAGTCATGGTGACCACGACATAGTCGTCACTGTTGCTGCTGCCGTCATTGTCGGGGGCGGCATCGACACCGATGGTCTGGATAGAGAAAGGTGCACGGACAGCAACTGCTGGCCCTAGAGGTAGAGGTAGAGGTATCGGAGGCAAAGGCGGAAGTTGGTCGGCCACGGCCCGGCCAAAGATATGGCGAGGCATTGGGTCGAGCATGCCGGCCATGATAGGAGGAGGGAAAAGGGAAAAGCTTCTGTCAGAAACAGGAAAGTGGTACTTTTGTCGGAGGAGAGGCCGCAGCTGGAAAGGAGGCAGTTGTGGACAGCCAGCCAGCCTGAGTGCAGCGGCTGGAAGATGAGCCTTTGTGTCGTCTCAGGAAGTTCGAAGAAAGGGTGACCGCAACAACGTCACAGGGCTCGGAAAACGGGCTAAAGAGAACAAAGGGAGCTGTGCAGAAAGGAGAGAGGTCGAGAATCCTAAAGGATCAAGAGGAAGAGAATCAAGAGCATCAAGGAACGAATAAAGGGCGAGATCTCAGCAGAACTCACATGGCCGTCATCATTTCGGCGCAGAAGTTCACAGGGGCCAGCTAGATGGCGAATTCGATGAATTCGATACCCGGTCTGGTCTGCTGCGGATTCGTAGGGGGGCGGGGGGCGGCCCAGACGCCCAGACGCCCAGACGCCAGACGCCAGACGCCCAGGTTCCCACGAACAGGGATCCCGCATTAGCGGATTTTTAGTAAGTCCGGGGGCCGCCTTAGCTCCTGTGCCATTACTTCATTCGGTCGGCCTAGTTAAATCACGTGAGTGTATGTCAAGCAGAGCAGAAATAGCATCGCGCGAGATTCGAACTCGCTCCCCTCGTATGTAAATACTTGGGGCGGCCAGGTTAAACACCAGCGACACTTTAGGGCCAAGCCCAGGGCTTTTCAGCCATTAGAAAACGGCTTTTCAGCCATCATGAAACGGCACTTCAACCGTCAGGAAACGGCATTTCTGCCATCAAGAAATAAGCATCCTGGACTTGCGTCCATGGCTAGCTTTGCAGCCATCATCAACTGGCTTTTCAGCCATCAAGAAATAAGCGTCATGGACTTGCGTCCATGACTGTGTTGCTGCCTTTGGCGGTTCAACTCCAGTCCACGGTTCCGGTTTTGCGAGCTGCCGGGGGCTTTGGCTCGAACTTATTGACGTCTTTGTTATGGAGGAGGTCGTACAGTGACTTGTGCTTTTCGTGCGATACATCTTCCTCTATGGAGGGCATCTCGACGGTGAGCACAACTTTTCCTTCGTCGTCCACGAATACGGCCGGATCCGACTCCGTAGACCACTGCTTATCCTCCAACATATCAGCGGTCACTCGACGGCCGTATGCCTGCCAGGTATGGAACCGGTCATAGTCTCTCCAGCCAAGGCCAACACGATCTGGTCGACAGAACCGCCTGGCGTGTCCGGTCAACGTGACTGAGCGAAGCTCCGTCCGCTCACTTTCTGAGGTGAAGGGTGCATGTGTGGGAGACTGGGCGATTGTCTCGGGCTTCGATCCGCCCTCACCGAACAGTTGGCCATAAGACCAACTGCCTTTTGTCATTTCAGAGGCCATCATGACCTTGTTGCCAGAGTCAAAAAAAGTGTGCAGAGTCAGCGGCAGGCTGGTCGGTTGTTAGGGATGTCCACCGGCTTCTCAACCTCCCTCGTGTCGGTGTAGCCCTTGTTTATGTCGTAGGCAAGTCTGGGAGGAAACCATAGTTCCCAGCCTTCGGCCTGTAGACGAGGCACGTCGGACATGGGCACGATGATCCAATCCACTCCCTGGACCTTGTCGCCCACACATTTGTAGGCCGTCGCCTTCCCAGGCTCATCGGAGGCGGCGTCTCGGCTCATGGCTACGTACTCTGTGTCGAGCTCGTCGCGGTACTGGTCAGACTTGGCTGCCATCAAGCTGACCCACTGGCGGCTCTGGAATTGGAGTTTCCCATTGCCATCCGAAATGACTCGGCGGTGCGGCACTCCAACAGACTCCCAGTACTTCTCTCGCTCGTGAGCGTCGCCAAGCTGTATGATCAGGCTCGTCGGATATCTCCATCTCTTTGATTAGAAACGCTACTGTATCGATCTCCTGTGGTATTATGTAGTGAGTGTACCCCTTTTGTTCAAAGAAATGCTCGGAAGAGTGGCGGAGAAGTGTACCATGTCCTTGCCCTTGCCCTTGTTCGTGGCCGAGGACACTTCGAGGCTGGCAGGCTTGTCTTCGGCGCTGTGATCTTTGGTCATTGTGTGGCTGTGGTTGGTATCGAGAATGTGTTATTATATCTTGATGAGAAATTCCTCCAGTTCGAAAATTAAAAAAAAGAATATAATCTGGTATCTTCGACGTGAGTTTTGTTAACCAAATTTTTGAACTTTCATTGTTTGAGTGCCAGACGCGTATATTCTTCATATTACGCCGAATTCGGGATTGTGTAGCCGGTCGCCGCCAACAATGTCTCCAGCGTGTTTACCAGCTCTGTTCCTGTCACTGTTGACAACACCCGCAATCCCCCGGCCCCTGCCACTTCTGATGCTGCCGAGACCATATCTTCGGCCGGTGCAACTCTGGCCGGCGAATCTGTTGGATACGACAACGAGTTCTACTCCTCCTTCAACGAGGATCACGAGAATTGGTACTAGAGCGAACAGCTGACGCCCTTGTACTGTCCATCGATAGCGGCCAACCCATCTCTCCGCCAACGCTTACCAACCTCGGCTGCACAAACTCGCACACCCTCTTTGCATATGGCGCAAGCCTATGTTTTTTTTACGATGGCTGAAAAGCCTATCTGGTGATGGCTGAAAAGCTGTTTCTTGATGGCTGAAAAGCCGTGGGCCTTGGCTCTAAAACGTCGTTGACGCTCCGGCATCTGGCCGCCTCTATAGCATTTTGTCTTAAGGGGAGCGAGTTCGAGTCTCGCGCGATGCTGCCTCTCTTGCCTCATCCGTCTCTCTCCAATCCCATCTTACTTTATCTCGAAGACCATGGTAAGGCATGCCATTACCCCCCCCCCCACTTCTTTACTTTACTTTACTGACCAGATCAAATTCTTCCCTTGTGTGGCCCGGCTAGATAGAGGTGTGAGGATCGATGTTCAGCAAGATTGAAGAATACAGCTTGTATAAAAAGTATCATAAAAATGCAGAAGTTGATGCTGTATGTACTTCCTGCTTTTTTCCGCAAAAATGCCTCTTGACATATTTTCAATCAAAGTTTTACGACTACACTACTCTGTTGATGGAGTTTATCACCTAGAAGCTCACTGCAGACCAAGTCCGAAGTCTCGAGGACGCATCACGTAATCCGCTAAATGAGACCGAATGGCAGCTAAAGGATCATAACAAGATACTTAAGCGCCGCCGCCGCTTGCCGGTCTATGCAAAGTGCCAAGTTTATGTCCCCGATGACTGCAGGTATACAAGCAAGAAGACCGGTCTTTCATACACAACCGGTGCTCCAACATGGTGTAATGGCCGACGTCAGACACCCTCGCCGTCTAGCTTGGGGTTCGATTCCCTAATTCGGAGCTGATTAGCCATTTTCTCAAAACAAATAGTAATTATGGTGTGACCGATGGTGTCGTCCTACAAGCGCTTGCTTCCGATAAAACTCCGGTGTCGTATGCATGCGTGGTTGTCGACGAAACCCACAAGCGGACGATAAACACAGATCTGGTGCTCATGCTGCTAAAGAAGGTAGCAATTAATCGGAAAGATTGCAAGGTAAAAAGTTATACTACTAAGCGCAACACAACTAAGACTGACAATTATAGATTGTCATAATACTTCGAAGAACACCAATCGAAACGGTGGCTCCCAAGGATGCTACGGTGGAGCTTGCCTCCGTCTTCCATCAAGAAAGTGTTAGCCTACCTCCCCTCCCAGCAATTCTTCCCAAACGGCAGCTATGTCGCGGAGTCACCGCAAATAGTAGTCGAATACAGTGGCGTGCGGTCTCTGCGACTGAGCAACGGAAAGCAAATTCACGCCGCCGCCGTCGTCAATACATTCAATGCGTATAATACACATGTACGAAAAACGCATGATTGTGTGTGCTTGCGTCAAACAAGCCAGAAGCGACCAGGTCAGCAGAAGAAAAACTGGAGGCAGCCAAGGCCAGTTTCGATTTGGGGCTGTGGTGATTAGAGCATGGTCTGAATATGCCAGCCTTGGAGGCGATCCGCCAACTGCGACGACAGCTCGGATCGTTCAAGCGTCAGCTTAAAATATTGGCTACGCGAGTGGAAGTGACCGACATGACGACACTTAGAAAGGTCTATGCCACCGCACTGTCTACCAACACTGCTATCCGTCATGCATCGGATGACTACCGTTCAGTCTACAACAACACGTCCGGACTTCTGTCGCCGGCAAGTCCCCTCATCGGCTGCCAATACGAGTGAATTGTTCAGTCCAACTTCATGATCACAGGAAGAAACTCTTCAGGATAGCGACCACAATCGATGCAGAGCGGCTTGTAGTAAGAACTCCTGGCCCGATTGTTACCTACCACTTCTTTTTTTTACGAAGTATTAAGTTTTTACGAATTGCTTTTCTTCTATGATGGCAAACTTTCATAGAATGGGAACGGTCTTTTAAGGCAGTTTACAGTTAAGGCGTTACGCTAGTCTCGTTTAAAGGAGGGACTTTTAGTTATAACATAAAGAATAAAGTCTTGGGTTTGTAACTCTCGGTGTTTAAAAGGACAAATAGAGATGGTGGGTGGGATATAGACTACTCTCTTGGACTTAAAAGGCGCGCGACTTGGCTGCCTGCGAGACCGATGTGAGAGCCGCTCGTGAAAAAGTGGTATAATGCTGTGGAAAAGAGTTTTGGCCTGCTGACATTGGTATTTATGGGACGTAAAAAAAAGAGCGAGGATCTGCTACAATTAAGATTGATAGTTTGGACTACAACGTTATCACGGCAACTCTTCGAATAGGATAGAATAGTATACTGTGAGTTATTGGCCCTCAAACTTTTTGACAGCAACCAGCATCGCCATTTACGGCTGAGCAGTGCATTCTAATGCGACAGCTATCATATATATCCTCCATGGAATCCGACATGGTGTAATGGCTAACATCAGACGCTCTCACCGTCTAGCTCGGGGTTCGATTCCCCGTGTCGGAGCTAAAAATTAATATTTTTTTTGTCTCTGGTGCCGACACGCACTATATTTAGCCTGGCCGCCATTAGTGCCGACACAACCTAGCGCGAGGCGGCAGGTGTAAGTTGCGAGGACTAGATCGTTCAATCGTTGCCAAGCTTCACCAGCCCATACGAGGTGATTTTTGTGCTTGGCTATTATGTAGATGCTTAAAAAAGCACCTAGCCTAGCACGCCTAATATTCCCAAGTAGGTCTGGGAGGGCCTTGAGCATCGTCGTCGTCGTCTTTATCATCGTCGCCTACGTAGAAAGACTAAAAGGTGCTAAGCACTCTTTGTCTCTTGGCGCCTCCTCTTTGCTCTAACTCGAGCATGGCTCTCTTCAGGATCTACGCACCAGTTGGCACCACTGCTTTGCTTCCTCTTCATATCTCTCCCCGCCTGGCTTGGCCGTATCGGCTCCCTCGCCGTCGATATTGGAAGCACGCTGTCTTATGCAAGGCGCAGAAGAGTTCCCATTTTCTGCGGCCTGATCGCCTGTCACGCTCCGGTGACGTGTATCTTGGACGGCACCCGCAAAACGACTTAGCAAATGTCTCGTAGGGAAGAAACTTGACGCGTTGCCGGTGAATGTGCATGTGCGTGCCCGGCGGGGGGGTTTCCTGGGCTCGTTGAGCTTAGCAAGAAACGCGGCGGTGACTTCGGCATGAAAGACGGTCACGTGTTTCCCTTTGTGAACTACAACGACAACCTGCAGCATCCAAACGCGTTAGCAGCGAACTGAAGGGCTGGGAATCAAAGGCAGGGTTCATGCAAGTAGCTGTTGTTTACCGGAAAAGTTCCCTCAGTAGATTCAGGGTCGTTTTGTTTCGGCTCGTCCTGATCTGATTCGATCCTCTCCTTTTCACCCTGCTCTTCCTCCTCTTCCTTATCTTCCTCGTCATCTTTACATTTCGCATCCTCCTCATCTTCTTCGTATTCTTCATCTTCCTCGTCTTCCTCGTCCTCCTCATCTTCTTCCTCATCTTCCTCATATTGCTCCATCAACCTCTGACGAGATCTCCGTTTCTGCGCAGTAGCAATGATGACGGCTGCGATATATGAGTCCGGCATCGATTTCACAGGCATGAAACAATCAAATGCGATAGAAAATCTTCTACGGTTCTAGCGAGCACCAGGAACACGTTTTTTGACCATCCGAGCACGACAGACCTCGGTTAAGTGATCATTAATGAAAATAACCCCCTGACCGATGTTGAAGACATAGATCATGGGGCAAAGTGACTATTTCCTATAGAAGAAACTCATATCATCCCTAAGCAAAAACTCCCTAAAACATAACAAACAAATTAGCTAAAGCTTAGCACTCGGAGGAGGACAAGTGGTAAAAAATTATAGACTCACCGCAATGATTAGGGTTTTCTTTGTAGTGACCTTCTAAAACATGGAAGGCTGCCTCCAAGTCTGCCTTGGTGTGAAAGAGCTCTGCAAATTTGCTCGGATTGTCAGATCTTGCTTTTGGCATCTCTTTGAGCGGCAGTGGCGGTTCTGCCCTCTTGTGATGGTGGAGTGGAAGCGGCATTGGAGGAGGGCAGGCTGGCGGAAGTCCCAAAGAAGTGGCGGCACGAACAGACGCTCGCGGCCGTGCCGGGCCAGCAGCGAGTGGATCGAGCGGCCCTCCGCTTCCTGATACAGCCTCTTGACCGACCTATAAATGTCGTCGGGACATACGACGTTCTCCATGGTAAGAAGATGGTGAGCGTGTTGCGTATGCAGCGAGCAGGTGTCGCATGACGGAAGAATAAAAGTTGTTGATGATGGATAATGATTATAAGTCGCAGATCGAAATAGCGGGGGCGGTGACACAAGCCAGGCAACTATGACTCTCAAAGAATTGAAACTCTTATAATAGCAAACTGTTGCAGCTGCCTCAGTGAGTGAGCCATGGATCTTTGTCAGAAAGCGCGGAAGGTCGATGTTGTCTTTAGATACTCTAAAGCAATGAAGGTCTGTACAATACAGATAAGATACACTTGGACACTTGCCTCGCCATTTCCTCACATTTGTGTCCGCTTTCAACACACGTTCTTTAGAAAAGATGTGATGTGTGGGTTGCCTCAGGAAAGGTGTTAAAGAGGATTCTAAATGACTGCCTTGTGTGTTTCTGGTGAACTTCGCCAGTGGTGGACTGTTGTCATTGCCATTCTTCATATTGTTGTTGAGATCAACCCTATCTAGGGGCTACTCCCTGCGAACTTCCCATATACCACCCTACACTCATGTGATGTCAATGGCTCTGCTGATGCGCAGGCAGCGTGACACTCTATTCTTTCTGGCTCCTTGCATCTAAACTCCCACAACGCCGTCTACATACGCCTACTTTCGAGGTAAGCGTGCCCAGTCTCAGTTTCTATCCAGGAATTTGTTTTCTTTTCCAACCAGGCACAGCAGGGAATAAATCAGTCCACAAGCAACTCCTCCTCCTCCTCTTCCTGCTCTTTATCCTCTTCGTCTTCCTCGTCTGTCACCCAGAACGCTTGCGCCGCGCCCGCCACCGCCACCACGGCCAGGAACCACCAGCCCAGCGCATCCGACCCCAGCCAGTCGCCCCAGCCGATCACGACGCCCATGACGGCTGGTCCGGCTGCGCGGGCACCTGCTGCAGCCGTCTGGGCGATGCCGTTGACGAGGCCCAGCGAGCCAGGCGACGGCGCTGCCACCGTCAGCAGGATGGCGTTGTCGTTGAAGGCGAAGACGGCCACCAGCTTCTTAACTGCGAGGATCGCGGACACGCCCGCCAGCCGCACCCAGTGCGGCGCCTCGGGCAGCATCACCAGGTACGGCAGCAGCATGTAGACCAGCGGGAAGAGCACCAGGCTGGCGCGCATGCAGCGCAGTGTGCCATAGTAGTTGTCGACAGGGGTGAAGAGCAGGACCATGAACGCGATCGACAGAAGGCCAGACGCAGCGATCAGATCAGCCACGATCGGCGCCGTATAGCCGAGACCGCCGTGAAGGGCAAATGGCAGCGTGCTGCTGGCGTCTAGCCCGGTGGAGAGAAAGACGGGGAACACCTGGTCGAAGCAGAACGAGTGCATGGCCAGGCAGGCATAGCTGACCACAATGTGCCGCACCTGCGGAGACAGCAGAACGGACAGCCGGCTCTGCGCCGAGACGGCCGCCTTGCCCGCCTCCAATGAGTCATCGCTGTCTGGTCGCAACAGAGGGGTCTGCTCGCTACTGGAAGCAGGCTTCGGTTTGGAGCCTCTCCGTGGGAGCGTCTGGAGAGAAAAAAAAAAAAAAAAAAAAGAGGAAGCGCGCTGCTTTAGCGCAATGGCCGCAATATAGAATTGGAAAACAAGAAAGGACCAAGGAGGGCCGCTTGGAGTACTTACCTCGTTCAGGAAGAAAAACGCTGTGAAAAAGGAGGCGGCGATCATGAAGGAGATGACCAGGTTCGGCAACGCAAACGGATGAGCGGCCAGCCAGGCGAACCGGCCACCCCGACACAGGCTTGGCACCTGCGTGCAAGGCTGCACCAGATATCCGCCAATAATGGGCCCAATCACTTGGCCAATCTGGTAGGCAGTCTGGTTCCAGGCAAAAGCCCTTGCTGTTGTCGTTAGTCTCTCTGCCTCTGTTGTGTGGAGCTCTTGTGTGGAGCCTCCCGCCGTACCTTTGTTCTCACGGTCCCGCAGCATATCGCCAATGATTGCCCGAGTGATGACGACATTGCCGCTCAGCAGTCCGGCTGCCAGACGGAACACAAACAGAGCAGACACCGACGTGCTGAGGGCGAAGCCGAACGTGCCGATGAAGACGCCGGCCAGGCCAAAGAGCATTGTCGGCCGGCGGCCGATGCGGTCGCTGAGGCGGCCCCATACGATGTTTGTGGAAAACTGGGCAAAGGCGTAGACAGAGAAGAGCAGGGTGACGAGCTTCGTGGCCTCCACATCGCTGAGCTCTGGCGACAGAGACTTGACCATGGGAAACAAGTACGGCACGATGGAATTCACTGCCAGCGGCTCCACCAGGCGGACGGCCACTGTTTTCTCACGAGATAGAGTCTGTCAGCGGGGCCGTACTTGGATCTATCTATCGTGGAACGGCCCAGATCTTACGGAGAATGCTTAGCTGCTTCACGGGGAAGGCTTCTCTCCTGCTGGCTGCTGCAGCCTCCATCGTGGTCGTGTTATACGGAGTAGCGTGCTCTGGTTTATTCTCTGGTAGGCCCAATGCATGCTAGAACAAGTCAAGAGAAAGGCGTGGCTTGGCTTTGCGGTTTTTATTTTGAAGGTTTTCTTGGAACTTTTTTTTTCCCCCAACGATCGGTTCGTCCCGGCTAAACCCATACAGCTGGGCACTAATGCTGACATCATCCAATCACTAAAGCGGGCCGCTTCATGATGTGCTCTTCGCCGACAGATTCCATCTCTTGTCAACATGGCCCAGTCCGAGAGCGTTGTTAGTATTGAGACAGTCGGTAACCAGATACGAGTACAATAACGAGCCGTGCAGGGATGGCTAAATCCAGAATGCAGGGGGGGCTGAAAATGAAGTTGAAAGATTAGTGAACAAAGAAGGGAGAGATCGTCGGCCAAGATACTAACAGTACGTCGTACTCGTATTTACTTTCTATCACGAGCACGATTTTTTAGGCCTCGTATTCGTTGCATGCTGTGATGGAATGGGGACAGACACAAAACATCACCCTTTATTTGCGACTGGGAATGTGAATAGTGACATGATGCGTTCTTGATCGCCATGCTAACCTGGGCCGTGAAATTTGTCTGGCAGCAAAACCCCGGCCGTTCTCCCGTCTCATGCTATCCACACCTCCTTAATCTGGTCATCTGAAACACTGGCGTCTAGAGAAAATGCAACCCTCTCACCCAATCCATGTTCAGCCCTACTCCATCTGCTGTCGACCGCCTCGTCCAAAGTGCGCACGACTGATGTTGATCGGCACTGAGTGTGCTGCTGCTAGCACAGATTGTGCACAAAAGCCCGGAGTTCCCTCTTCTTTCTAGAAGAACTCTTGTGGGGAGAATCCGGGCCCTCATTTCCTTCCCGCGACAGCAATGTCGGTCAAAGTCCGAACAAGAGAAGATCTGAGGAAAATCAGGGAAAGACTCGGCTGATTCTGCGCAGACAAAGGCTGGGCGTTATTTCAATGCAGTTCATTCCCTCCCCCAATCCACAGCTGCTTCCTCTCTCTTCCCTCCCTTATTTCCCGTCCTCAGTCGCCTCGGTCCTCCGAAAAATCAATGTTCGTTGGTCAGTCAGCCAACCAATGCTTTCTGCCCTACACGTGTGCCTGTCACCTCGACAAACGACCTTGTCAAACAAATCAATTTCATATCGTATTTCAGACTGTCGGTGCTGTCAAAGACAAATGCAGCTTTCAGGAGTCAGGCAGCGCAAGATCCCTCTCTCCGGCAGAGTCCGCATCGAACTGGTTTGAGTTAAGAACGAATGCCAAAGCACAACGACTGTCACTGACGGCTGCTTCTCGGATTGGACAGCGACACCGGTACCCCAAGGACGAACGCCGCATGCAGCAGCCCAGTAGAGCCGGCTCTCTCGTCGTCAACCAGCACAAACATCAGAAGTTTGTCAAGGTCGGCAGCAATTCTTGCAGCGGCAGACTGCAGAGTCGGTCTTAGATTCTTCTAGGACAGCAGCCGACGCTACCACAGAAGCCTGACTTGTGCTGTCACTCCCTAGAAGAGAGCGTCACCATGTCGCCGAAACATCCGATAAGCACCGGCCAACCAGCCCCTTGATTCGCCGCCTGCTTTCAAAACCAGCTTGCCATTCTCGGTATCCACACGCTCACTCCAGATGGAAACCTTGTCTGCTGCACCATCGACGAGCATGACGAATCGTGAAACAATCCGAACCCAGTCGTTGATCGCGGGAGCCGATGATTGTCCGGGCCCTTCTGCCGACATGGGTCTACTGAACGATAATCCGGAACGTTACTGATCGTTTGCATTCCCCATGATCAGCCTCCAGAGGGGAAAAGCATAGAAAGATTGCTCCATTGAATGATAGACCACAACTGCGAATCGAGACATCGGCCAGTGCAAACCTCGTCATAGCTGCTGTACGGAGGCTGCTCTGGATGGGACCCTCCAGCAATATATTCGGAATCTTCAGCAGTCGCCATTGGAACCGTCGTCTGGAATTGATAAGGCGGCCGTCCTGTAGAAACCAGACTTTCAGCATGGACCACCCCCGACAAAACTTTCCTGGTTGCATGCCGGGGCTGCAGAGGTCACCAGGAACTGGGCTTCACTCATAGTGAGCACAGGCAAAACTGTACTACCGGCGAGCATCGGGGATGACGGGTCATGTCGGACCGCCCCTTTTCGTTATTTCGTCAAGCCTGAATGCCATTTGGACCCTGCGGTGGTTACTGAGTGGACAAGTCCCACACTTTGACGAGCTGCGACGGCCAGTGGCACAGAGCAGATCGTATTGCGAGACGATGTACAAGAGGCAGAGTTTTGCAACATCGGAATGAAGAAGCCAATAATCAAAGCAAAGCAAAGCAAAAGTGGCCAGTGGTGGTCGATTCTGCCAACACTTACCAGTCTATGCTACTGTCGGCCTCTGAGCAGCTTTAGAGACCGAATGCCCTGGATTGGGGTAACAATTGTGCGCACTTTGTGGCAATCCAATAATCCCACTCAGAACTGCCGATCTTCTTGGTTCTTGGTTGCACGTTCTACCTCTGGTAGCCAGAAGCCAGAATTAGTCGACCCCACCTTTATGGCTGTCGAAAGTGCAAAAGACAGTTTCCAAATAGGGCAAATTTGCTTCTGTGGAACAACAATAGGCAAGATAAAGGGACGCTGTGTTCTCCTTCTTGTGTTGGCTGATTTCTCCCACCCTCCTGTTCTACCTGTTCTCCGCCTGTTTTCCGAAAATGCACCTGGAAATACTCTTGTTAGCTCGCTCATTCAGAGAGATGCTTGAGCGACTCGAGCTACCTTATCTTATTAGATAAACAGCCAACTTTTACCTGGACTCTGGATGAAAACATATCAGGAATGGACAAGAAGCAGCATAAAGCAGGCTTCCACATTTCAATTGTTTGTTGCCATGCATTTTTGCTCGCTCTCGAGATCTCAAGCAACGCTGCTATACCATGTCAACGGAAGCAATATTATGTCGTTTTATTTCGACGATTTTTGTCTTTGACAATGCCTAACATAACTATCTGCCCATTATATTTAGCCCGCACGCGTGCAGAATCTATCTCGCCACAGCCCGAGACAACAAACCGAAAAGCAAAATGAAAGCCGGTGAATCGAAAAAATGATATTGGGAATTAAACAAAAGAAATCGATGCAGAACGCCTTCTTTCCTTAATCTTACAGTGTATTTTCCATTCCAGAAACAAACGCCTTCGCCTGCACAAATACTCGTTATATCGAACGTCGTCAAAAATAGTACACAAGGTAAAGGAAACGAATGAGGGATAGGCAACTCATTTTTCGATCGGGAAGAAATCGTCAGGGGTGATATTTTGGGTGAACTGAAATTGCTTGCCCTTGGGTCGACCTGGGTATGATTTTGTCGATAGTCCAAGTGGCACACTTGGCTCGCCTGGGAACGTGTACTCGGCTTGGTCGTCGCCGCCGCTTCCGTGGAACTGCATCTGGAAATAGTTGTGTCCGGGGTGTTGGCTGAACGACGGCGTTGATGGCTGGCTGTTCACGGCATAGGCCGGTGCCGACGAAAGCACGGCGAATTCATCGGAGCCAAAGCTACCCAGGCTTGGCGTCAAAAGAGCCTCGTCTTGAGGTACGAAACTCCACGGATCTACACTTGCTTGCTGGTCGACATGGCCTCCGTTAAAGCCAGGTGTACCGGGCGGTGTCTTCAGCGTTTGCCCCATGGTGAAGAAAGGGTGTTGCACAGAGCCGTTGATGGCGTATTGTGTCTCATCGTCCGACACAACTGAGCCAGTTGTCTCAAGCATCCCAGGCTGAAATGGCGCAATGCACTCTCGTGGAGTCACGGGAGAAATGTTGCTACTTGCAGACCGAACAAGTGAGGCCGGCCCGCTAGCCGCTGCTGCTGTTGCAGTTTGCAGGGAGTGCATCAACACGTCCTTGTTTCGCTCGAAGTAGAGCGGCGAACGAGGGGCCGGCCCGAGGGCTGGCTTTTGTATCCTGCCCATAAGTCCATTGGCAGAAGATATGCGGCGGATTGGTGTCGGAGCCTCCATCCGCTTGGCTAGGTCAATCCCAGTCTTCAGTCCGTACGGACCATTTCTAAGGGCAGTGGGGTTTAGCATGGCCGGAGCACCCTTGTTGCGCCGAGTGGCAATGTTCGCTGGCGGTGGAGGTGACTTGAATCGAAGATCAGAGGCGGCAGAAGACGGAGAGTGCGACGAGATTGGAGAGGACAGTTGCTGGATAGCCGGCGGCATGCTATGCTGCATAACCTGCGCTTCGCAGCCCACGTTGGCAAACGACTCTTTGTTGAGGTGCGACATTCCCTCTACCCCCAGAAGATCGGAGTGGAAGGGCACCGCGTGTGATGGCGCCATATGATCCATGCCCATGCTTGCGGGGAAAGAGACAAAAGCGCCCATGGACGGGTCAAACTCGTGCAGAACATGCTCCTGGTCTAAGGCCTCGTGGCTGGGAGAGCCATCGGAAGCGAGGTAGCCATTTACGACGGGAGCATATTGGGCGTGGACGGGTGGGAAAACGAGGGACCTTGGCGAGGGATACTCCTCAGCAGAGGGCGAAGCACTGTTTGTGACAGAAGCATCGTGTGCGGGAGTGAAGAAGGATGCCTGTTGTTGCTGTTGCTCGAGTGCCGGGAAGGCTGCAGACGAAGCCTGCAGTGGCTGACTGTGGTTACTTGAGCTGTAGTATTCACTAACGTTGCATTCCTCCTGTTGGTCTGACGGCGTCTCGGATGAAGACTCATCGCCAGTGGCTTTGGTGTCGACTTCTCTCCTCAGCATCTGCTTAGCCTTGGCGCGCCGGTTTTGAAACCAGTTCTGGAGGGGGGAGCTTGTCAGTTTACAAGACAAAAGAGATGCACATGACGACGGGAGGACATACATTTATTCTGGGGTTTTCTACTTTGAGAAGATCGGCAATCTCGCGCTTCCGCTGGGAGGAAGGCTTAGGATTCTTCATGAATTCGGTCTCGAGTAAGTCGACTTCGTCCTTGGCCAGTCTTGGTTTCGGCTCTGTCTGCTTTGAGGGCGGCATGCCGGATTGGGGATCGCTCGAGTCTCGGGGGTGAGGTATATGGGGGACAAGAAACAGCGGATCGCTGTTGTAGGAGAACGAGTACATCTGTCTTGGCCGAGGCTGCCCGTCAGAGAGAGCCATTGTGTGATAGGCGGCCGCCATCTGAGGCACACTCTGCATCATCGTTGTGTAGTCCATGGCCGCGCCTCTTCGTGAGCGTGAGCCAGGGCAGTACGAGTATGGCGAAGACGAGAAGAGAGTGATGTCGAGAAGGATGCGAACAGTGGGCGACAAGGGACAAATAGGTGGCGGGAAGTCCTGGCATGCACACGAGTGCGCCCAAGCGTGGATGGGGTGGCCTGATGTGATGAGAAGCCGTTGGTGGTCGCTATTGATGTCACGTCAAGTTAGGTTCTTGCGTGGGATGCTGCCAAGATCAAGAGGTGAGAGACAGGTGGGGTGAGTTGGCTATATGCGCTTTCGACTTTGGTAAGAGGGAAAGGAAGAAGGGGAACGGGGCAGAAAGAAAGGAGGCGGGTGAGATTTGGTTTAAGAATGAATGGCCGTATTAGCCAAAATCAGAGTGGCTCGAGGCAGGTAGCGGTTCAGGAGGGGGGCCAAGGCTACAA
>JRUC01000522.1:0-17796 GCA_000806385.1 Leptographium procerum
ATATATATATATATATATATATATTTCAGAGAGTTTAGAAAACAGAGAGCGAAGAAACAAACGCGTGTGGAAAAAAAAAGATGGAAAACGCCGATTTCTTTTTGCCATGCAGAAGTCTGTCCTTATTTTCTCCAATTTCCCTCTTTGTTTCTTTCCTTTTCTTATTTTTCCCTTTCTTCCTTTTTCTTCCCGCCCGTCTCTCCCCCCTCCTTCTTGTGTTTTCCCCAATGAGGCGCGCACGTTTTCCCTGCTGCGGGCGGGTGGCGCCTGTCGTAACGAGCTGCCCGAAAAATTCCTCTCCATGCAGCAAGGCTTGAGATAGCGGGTATGGACTCCAGTAAGGCTCGTTGTGCATGGCGCTTCTCCTCATTTACAGGGCGGGTCAGCTCACCGGTGTACATACGACGTAGCAGTGTTTTTTTCCAGACTGCCGGAGTCAACTAGCCCGTTTTCCCTCACCGAGTTCTGTATATCTGATCATGGTTTATATCGCTTAGGCGAACGAAAGCGAGACAGGAGAGTCAGGAGACACAGGAGACATAAAGAGCGAAGCAAAAGCTCGAGCTTAAAGCACGGCCACGTCGCCGTTCTTTGATTCCCGAAGCAAAGGACGAGATGCATGCTGCCAAGTCGCTCCTGGGTGGAGGCAGCGTCGAGACCCCCCGATCGGCAGAGGCGATAAGCCAATTGGCAGTGAGGAGGCTAGAGGTTGAAAACAGACAAATGGGCGCTCGAGTTTTGGGGCGTGCCTGATGCGCTGGGCAGGGGAGGGGCAAGCGTGTGCTTATATAATATCTATGTCACGTGACTGATAGCGCCACATGTAATGAGCCACGGTGGCTAGTGCCTGCCGCTCAGAAAAGCGGGTCACTCATGCTGTGGACTAGTTCGCTGTATTACAAAATCCGAAAATTCGACGTTCAATGACGGCAGACGCGCAAAGTGGCGACCACACGAGACGTCCTGACACAGCTGCGCTATAAATGTTATTGTTTTTTTCCTCGTTTTAATTCCTTTTTTTTGGTGTATATCTAGGTCCTTGCGCTGTGCCTGACTAATCGTACTCGTCTACTTGCTCATCGCTGTGACAGCGCGGGAGGAAAGCACGTGCACCGAGCATCGGCAGCCTAACGCCCTAGACGATTCTACTAGGCTCCTGCAAAGGCGCGACGAGACTGCACGAAACAAGACATCCCCATCGGCTCCGACACCACCGCCGGAACATCCCTCTCATGCAAGACTCACGGCCGAGGGGATACAACCGTCGATGATCACGCGGCATAGCCAGCAACGATCGAACGGAACCTGAACGAAACGAAACGGGAACGGGACAAGTCAGACGAGGCGCCTTTTTTGTCTCTCCTCCCTTCACGAAAAGAAACGCATCAGCAGCTATGGTGCTCATCCAGAGCCATCCGGTCCTGGAGAAGTTCCAGAATGCCCGGACTCCTGGCGACCGGATCCTTGCTCTGCAGGCCCTGAAGAACGACACCGTCGGCCATGTGTTGAAGAAAACCAGATGGGTGGAGCTCGGGGTGTTGCGGCCGATCGTACGTTGCGTCATGATCTCACGTCCTTCCGGCCGGCATGGCGACGGCCACGGCCACAGCCGTCGCCGGCCCTCATCTGCCACGCCGCCAGACAACCTATCGCAGGTGGATCTGGCTCGGCTGCAGGCGTTAGAGCTGCTCGGCGTGTTTGCAAGTGGTAGGCTTGTCTCTCTATATATATTTTTTTTCCTTTTCTTTGTTTTCCTTCTTATATCTTCTATCATCTGTCTTCTTTGTCTTCTGTCTCTAACATGTCTGATCTCCAGGCGGTCCGTCCTTCCTCGCTCCACTCCACGCAGCTGGTGCATTGCCAGCTATCCTATCCTGCATCGACCCCCTCACAAGCCACCCGCGGCTCGTTTACGCAGCCCTGCGATCGATCGTCACCATGACCAAGGCGGCCACCCTGGTCAGCTCCTCGCCGTTATCTCCTGCGCCGCCGCCCGTCACCATCGCCACGCTGGCCGACGCCCTCTTTGCTGGCCACCACCTCGCCGCCCTCCACAACGTCATCTCCTTGCCCCAGCAGCAGCACTGGTGGTCCGAGTCGATCGCCAATATCGCCATGGGCCTGATCGGCCCCCTCTGCCGCGAGGAACGCCATCGGGTGGCCCTGGCCAACGCCGGCATCCTCGACGACCTCGCCGTTAAGGTGGCCAGCCTCGTTGTGGCCAGGGGTCAGGTCATTCCCGGAGCCGAGATCGCCGCCGAGAAGGAGGGCCTGCGTGAAGCCATTCCCGAGCCGGCGTCTCCGCGCATGGACGTAGCCGCACTCATGTCTGCCGTCTCGGCCATCCTCGGCGACTCGCGCCTGCGCGCCTGCATGGTGCTCTATGCGCCGTCCACCCTGGCCATCTTCCCGCAGATCGGCTTCGAGAGCTCCGCAACTGACATCTACGCCGCCTGGAACGCGCTGTGCATGGGCGGCCTCAGCAACCTGCACGACCAGCCGCTCGGCGCGCTCGACTTCCTCCTGCCGGCCATCCCCTCGCAGCAGTCGCGGGCCTACTTCGCCCAGAGCTCGCCCTTCCCGCCGCTGGGCGTCTCCATGTCTCGCGACAACCTGGCCGCCCTCGGCCTGCACGGCAGCACCGGCAAGCGCTCCGGCTCCGGCTCGCACAGTCACCCACCGCCGGGCTGGGGCAGCCTGTCACGCGACATGGCTGCGCGCGGGTCGTCGTCGCTATCCTCGTCCGAGTGGGAGGCGGCCGAGACGGAGAGCCCCATGATCCCATGGCTCATCGGCCTGGTACGATCGTCATCCGGCATGATCAGGCCGACGGCCGCGTCCGTCCTGACCTCGTTGTTTCGGGCGCAGCTAGCGAGCAAGTCGCGCGAGGCGGCTATGGCTTTGCTGGTCGTTCCGCTGCTTCTGCGCTTGCTAAGCGACTCAGTGAACAACAGCACCGGCACCGGCACCGCCCAGTATGCCGGTGACGACAACGCCGTGGCCGAGCAGCGTGCCATTACGGAGACGGCGCTGACCGTTCTAGCACGGCTAGTAACAAACAAGGAGGTGCTGCAAAAGGCAGCAGTCGACTGCGGTGCCACTGTGATCCTAGCGAAGCTGCTGAGGGAGTCCTACGAGCCCTCACCCAGTCGTTCGGTATTGCGGCCGTGGAACCCAACTCCGATGGTATCGCGAACGGCCACACCCGACGGGGCCAGCCGCGGCGACAAGGAGCTACACAAAGACCAAGACGACGACGAAGACGACGAAGGCGACGACGACGACGACGACGACGATGACGATGACGACGACATCGATGATGAGCAGATGCAGGCAGCAGCCGCCAGTACGTTGGGCCCGCCAGGGCTGAATGCGCTGCTAGCCTACCGGATCCGGCTTCGATCGGCCACGCTCAAGGCAATTGCGGCTCTGATCGCGTCCAAGTACGACTACCAGAAGCTGTTTGTGGAGCAAGAGGTCATGCCGTACGTCGTAGCCTCTCTGAGCCCGACACCGTCCAAGCCGCGGATCGCAAAGCAAAAGACGAGGCTGCCCAACGAGGCCGAGGCAGCCGCAGCCTCAACCTCAGCCTCCAGCGGCAGAGACGAGGAGGTCGACCCCGAATACGGCCGCAACCCGGTCAGCGTGCTGGTAGCCGCGTGCACCTGCGTGCGGATGCTCTCTCGGTCAATCGCCATACTGCGGACGACGCTGCAAGACGCAGATGTGGCTGCTCCGATTCTCAAGCTCCTGCGACATCCAGAGGTCGAGGTGCAGGACGCGGCTACGGCGGTCGTGTGCAATCTTGTCACAGACACGAGCCCGATACGGGAGGTAAGTGATCAAAAAGAAGTTGTCGCGGAGCATCTGTGTTATGGTGTGAGATACGCTTACGCTGCTAACTGCATACCACCACCCACTTCACAGCAATACGCGGAGGCGGGCATTATGAGCATCCTCTGCGCCCATGCGCACTCTCACAACTCATCTCTACGGCTTAACGCGTTGTGGGCGCTGAAGCATTTTGTGAACGAGGTGGAGCCCGAACGGAAGAAGGCGTGCCTTGATCAGCTGGGGTCTGGCTGGTTGGTGCGGCTCATCGACCCCGATATGGAAGACGAGGCTTCGCAATTTACGTTGGGCAAGAGCGAAAGCTGGGCAGCAGCATCGGTATCGGCATCGGCATCGGCGTCAGTGTCGGCGTCAACACCGACGTCCATGGCAGCGTTGGGCCGGACGGTGGGCGTCTATGGCAACGATATGGACGAGGATGTTGTGATGGACCTGCCGGATGCCGATGTTGATGTGGATGTTGATGTAGATGTTGATGCCGATGCCGATGCCGATGCCGATGCCGATGCCGATGCCGATGCCGATGCCGATGCCGATGCCGATGCTGACGACGACAACGACAATGACGATGATGACGACGATGACGACGTAGACGCCGAAGAAGACGGCGAAGAAGATGACGACGAAGAGCATACCGAAACAGCGGCGGACAGAGAGGGCGGCAAAATGGCGTGGTCATCAGCCTCGCCTGCAGCTCAGCGGGCGCTAGCATCGTCGCAGCAGTATTCTCGGGCGAGCTTCCCGCGGATGAGCCACGAGCGCAGCCGGACCGGACGGCTGCGGCAAGCAGAGGCCAAGCTGGCGATGCTGCGAGAGGCGGAGCTGACGCAGCCGCGGATGAGCCGGAGCGACGACATCGAGATCCAGGAGCAGGGGCTCAACTTTATCCGCAACCTAATCGGGCCGGGGCCGTCGGCGGTGGGAGCGGCTGGTGATGCGCTGCGCGAGACGACGGACATGATCGACTACCTGTTCAGCGAGATCGGCCAGGACCGGCTCTTCCAGATCCTGCTGTCGAAGCTGCGCACAAAGGTGCTGCATCCTTTTGAGCGACGAGCCGGTGTCATTGGGAGCGGCAATAATAATAACAACAGCAACAGCAACATCAGCACCAAGACAGCCATGACGTCACGGGTGCTACACCCACACTCCAAGATCGTCGAGGCGGTTGTGTTCATCATGGTGCACATCTCTGCGAGCGTGCCACGGCACCGGCAGCTGGTGGTGGCGCAGACAGAGCTGCTCAAGGCGCTGGTGGCGCAGTTTGGCAGCCGCAACAAGGGGGTGCGGCTGGCGCTGTGCCACCTGCTGGTGAACCTGACGTGGCGCGAGGACGCGGCCGACACGGCAGCGGCGTCGGCGCGGGCACTGGAGCTCAAGCGGCTGGGGTTCCTGCCTAAGCTGCAGGTGCTGCAGCAGGAGGACGCCGAGTTGGGCGTGCGGGAGCAGGCCAAGATGGCCATCCACCAGATGGGGCCGCAGAGCGTGTAGAGGAGAGAGGAGGGGGAGGAGGAGGGGGAAACGGGGCAGACAGCAAGAAGGAGGACAAGAACGAGAGAAGGATGACGAGAGAAGGGCGAGGAGTCCAGTCGCTAGAGTGGGAAAAGATTGCAGGACCGTGGGGACAACTGCTAGCATTCTTTTTTCCCACTTTTACACTTTACAGATCCTTTACAGGCATTTCCCATCTTTGTTGGGTTCCAATGACGTATCAGCGGCTTTGGGGGTTTTTTTTTGAGAGTTGCTAATGGGACGGCGTTTTTTTGCTAATGGGACTGTAATCCACTGATAAGTAGAATGGTACATCGGGTGGGTCTATTGTAACAATTTCTATTGGCCGATATTATACGCTAAGCCATATTAGGATTGACAAAAAATTCTGCCACGCCCACAAAAAGGTTTTTCCACATTCGAATCTCACGATAATTTTAGCCTACCCACTAATCATCACTAAAAGCAACGATATGGCTGACATAACGCTGCCTGCACGGCCTCCTAAGGACCATAGGCTACTGTTAGGACCGCCCTACGACACAATTGAAGAGCTAGAAGATGATTTGCTGCAGTGGGCCACCAGCGTTGGCTTCACTTTTACTCGAAAGCGGTCGTCTAACGTCGTCAACGGCTAGCATACTCGTATCGATTATATTTGCGCAAAGGGCAAGATTCGGGACTCAGTCCAGCAAAGCCGTCGCGCGAAGACGATTCGAGTTGGTTGTAATTGGAAGGCTTTAGCTTAAGCTTTAAGCAAAAACCAGCGGCGGTGGACTTTGCAAATCGCTCCAGATGCAACGTATAATAACCACAACGGTTTTCTTAACCAAGTGGCGATGCTAACGCTTTGTAAGCTAACAGACGAAATAAAGCAATTGATCTAGACAATAACGTAAAACGGCGTTAAGCCTTAGCAAATAGCGAAAACGCTACGTAACTAGTTCCCTACTACTGTCTTCGTTAATAAGGACATTTATAACTATAGGTAACAACTTCGAAGAGACTCGCTTGACGGCTATTCTCTAATCTAATACATTGTGAAGCAGCTGTAAGAAAACAACATATTTTATTGTATTTAGTACGAAAATAACGCTGCTAATAGGGTAGTTACTAGCTTGTTTTTCTTTTTCCTTTAGCAATTAAAGTTGTGGCAACGAAATCCATTTGTGGTTTTAATAGACTATACTTATAAGACAAATAAGTATAAGATGCCGCTCTTTTAAAGGACTTCCTTTATAAATACTAGGCATATAATACCTTTCTTTTTTACGTTAATTAATAATAAGAGATTTAAGGGATACAACTAGCTTATTCGCTATGTTAAAGAAGTAATATAAGAATACTAAATTTAGCTTCTAACTATAGTAATTACCGATTTTAAGACTACGTTAAAGTTAGCCTTAGAAAAGTATATGCTTACCGTACCTTAGCAACTATGCATTTTTTACGTTAACGTGAATATTGTCTTAAATATTAAGCGAAAGTAGAAGAAGCTAAGTAGTAATAACAATAATAACGACGAAGACAATAACGATAAAGAGGCTAAAACAAGTAAAGAAGGTGCTAACGTTAACGGCGTTGTTACTAAGTTAAATAACTTCCTTATAAATTACTACCGGCTACCTTTTTCACTACTTAATACAATACCGTATACTTACTAAGGCCTTTTCAACTTATAAAAGTTTATAATTTATAGTAAAACTAAAAGCCTTCTTATAAAAAGTTAAAACCGTTTAAAAACCAATTTTTACAACTAAAAAAGCATTATTTAGTATATTAAAAGGGAGTACAAGCCGTGCCGTGAGCAATGGGTAACTTGCTTTACGAATACGCGTTGGAATTTCGGTTAACGTACAACGTCTCTAACAAAGTCAGCCCACCGCTAATTAAAGCGGTGCCTCCTTTACGGTACTAGTAATGCAAAAACGCTTTTTAACGTTATCTAAGAGCTTTTAATTAAGAAGAAGCATGTAATTAACGAAGAAACAGTAATGTAAAAGGAAAGGAGAAGGCACGATTATATAACTTTTCCATGGCTTAGGCAGTGCCTTTACCAAGTGTCGTTTAAATGTCTTAACCTTCTTGTCCAGCAGCACCGACTTACGCTTAGCCTTGAAGCTACTCGTAGAGGGGTTCTTTTTACGCCTCCCTCCCGTCCTTGTACTAGTATCTTCCGGCGACAGTAAGGTATTCCGTGCTCTTATGATATTTACAGGCTGCCAAGTAACGGTGCTATTTCGAAGACCGATATCGATCCCTACTAGTGGTTAGATGCAGATTTAGTACGTCTTATTACCTTCTTTTATATTTACTTCTTACTAACTTTAGTGTTATTTTAGGTTAACAACCAGCCACCTATCTATTTAATACTCGAGCTAAATATCGTCTTAAATACCAGAGGCAGGCCACGCAATACTAGTCCATTTAGACGCACCGTTACTAGCGTTTTTCCGTCGCCAGCTTCTCAACTTACACAGCTACGCATAGCAAGTTAACCCCCCCCTATACAAGGCAACTAAAACAACGGCGTATAGCGCACTCCTAGCTCTCTCCGGCGGGAGCTGTCTGCATTTGAGTATGGCCCAAGTTTGTCAGATATGGACAGGGATGACGCCGCGGTAGCGCGCGGACGCAAGCGACCCTTAGCCGTGGCAGAGGATGAGACAGTGCAGGATAAGACGCAGGAGGAGACGGTGCAAGAAGAGACGCAGGTACAGACGGCGGAGGAGACGGCGCAGGAGACAGCGCAGGAGGAGGGTGGTGATAATGGTGATGCCAGTGCATACTGTCTTCGTCCTAGGAAACAGCGGATTGACTGTGCGAAGAGATTGGCGTAATATTATTGGTCAATTCTAGTGGGTCTATGGCGGTGAAGAGGAAAGACCCACCCGATGTACCTTTCTACTTATCAGTAGATTACAGTCCCATTAGCAAAAAAACGCCGTCCCATTAGCAACTCTCTTTTTTTTTTTACCTTTTCGTTTGGGTTTCATTTTGTTCCATTCCCCTCTTTCCTTCTCCTGAGCGTGCATGACATGGCATTCAATATTTTGCGCAGAGTGAGAAGCGAGGCTCCAACGCAGATCTGTTCAAAGCTATGAGAATGAAACGTGTACGAGTTTAACGTACGGCTTACAGCCAGAACGTGCCGAGACAACAAAAAGAGAGCGGTAAGATATCTTACAAAAAAAAAAGGTACAGGGAATCACGACAACGGCACGACAACGGCACGACAACGGCAGCACGAGTGGGAGGATCAACAGAGAGCGGTGAGGCTTCTCGTCTCGTGGGGATATTCTCATGACTTGGGTCGGTCTGCTGTGGTCTTCTCCTCCCGCCGGTGTCTACGGGCAGCACGATGTGTTTTATCCGTTTGCATCTTTTTTTTTTGGCTCCTACTCGGACTCGTAGACGGCATCGGCTACAGGGTCACATAGTTCCAACGACTTACGCGTCGGAAGCTGCGGGAAAAGACAGATGAGGGTTGCGTTGTGTTTTGTGGTTTGGTTGCGCCGTGCATAGGAAGCGAGCAGACGAGTAGGAGAGGAGAGAGTGAGCACACGTTTCTGTGTGGCATGACACTATCTCCGGGCTTCCTTGTCATTCCATCTCTTTCTCCCAAGACCACTCTTTTCCTCTCTCTCACTCACTCACATACTCTCCTCCCAGTCCCGCAAGGCTCTGGTCGCCCCGGATGCATGGGGCGGCAACTATCGTGCAGCGTACAGTACATACATATGTAAATGCACAATCGTCCAAGATAAGATACATAACAGGTCTCCACACCTCCTTGAGGCAACCAGCCTCTTACGTTTCAGCTCTTGTGGGCTTGTGACCATGCCAGTCTCCCCCCCCTCACCCCCCCCTTCCTACGAGTAACATGCTCGTAGTAAGTGCCGGCAGCTGGGCCAGTCCAGGCGCGGCATCGACGATCTACGGCGGGTCGAGGGGCAGGAGAGAAAAACGAAGGAGCCGGCCTTGTGGTCTCTTGATCGACTGGGACTCGGCTTGAGCTTCCCGTTTGTCGGCCGATGCTTACTACGGTCTGCGCACTTACTTATGGAGCATTGATCATGATTTATTACGAGTACTCGTACACAAGTGATCCGATTTTGCAAACTACCCAGACACGTAGTCTATCGTTTGCCATCCTGTTCATAAACGATAGAAAAGTGCACATCCGCCATTGCAGGGCTGCCACTCTGCTGTACGAATACAGTATGTGCATTCATATAGTGGAGCCTGTATTAGTCGCTGCCAGCAGATGTTCCCCGTTCTTCCAGTTGAAACATGGAGCTATGTTTCTTGGTCTGTTTCTACTTTCTGCTTCCTGCAGGTTTCCTGCGAATTACTCGCACACCCGTGGTTCTCTGCAATTTCTCCGTGTAATGCGATCACCTCATCAAACGTTTGTGCTAAAAGGCGAAATCAGGTCACCGGCTCATCATGTGGAACGCAAAGTCGACAAACGGCGAGACTATCTGGAGAACGCAATGTGCTCGCAGAGGCGGTAGCCTCTGGGAATTTGCCACCATCAGCATGGCGATGTCCCAGCAACCAATCAGAGCGCTTGCAGGGCTACTGCTGTGGCTACAGGGCCTTGTGGAAAGTAACAGTTAGTGCTGTTCGCTATGCCGCGTTGATCGGCCTAAACCTAAATTACCCGCTAGGGATCGTTATTACCCAGCATTACATATGGAGCTTTTCGTAGAAAGGCGCCTGACAGCCTTGGCCCTTCCGAACCTTCCGGCAATAAGACAGCTTAACAACAAACATCGACGCATTTTGTGTCGAGCTGTCTCGAGCTGTCTTTTATTGCTTTTCCCTACAAGGACAGATGGCTCCACATGTCACGGCAAAATGATCGTGGACCTGTCAGCCGCCGATGGCGGTCGTGCAGCAGGGCCTGGCCAGCCTATTCGTAGCATTACTTGCTCAAGCATGGTATAATGCCGAAGGCGTCGGAGCCCTGTAGCTGTCCGATTCGTCGAGCCTCGCGCAATGAGAAAGCAGACATCAAAGGAAGTAAAAGGCGGCAAAAGAAAAAAGTGAAAACCCCTAAATTTTCACTGACCGCTACCGGCGCCGGGGTGTGTATAGTGGCCTGTCGGAACGGTATGACAACCACGTGTAAAGACACGAGAAAGAAGAAAAGGGCGAAAAGAAAAGGGAAAAAAAGGATATTTGAAGATGCTCAGAGAGAAGTGCTGTCTGCACAGTGCGATTTACCCAGCTCTCTCTGTGACGTCACTACAGCCTGGGAGATGGACACAGATAGGCAGACGAAGAGCTACTGTAGCAGGCCGCAGAAATTGCCAGAAAGGTGGAGTGGGACCTGCCTTCCTGCCCGATTTTCCTGCCCGCCTCGGCACTGTGCGGGGAGGCGACGCTAAGGAGAGCATCGACATTTTTTCGAGCAGAAGAAGGAGTAGTATTCAGCCAATCAGACAGCTGGCTGCACCTCTTTGCCCAGCGCCTGATGGTGAGCGCAACGCACTTTTAAGATGGGCAGCAAACGCAAGATGCATGCGGTGATGAAGCAGATGCTCTCTCAGCCACACACTCTCTCTCTCTGGCGAACGCAAGGGGCCCGGTCGAGCCATGGAAAGGACTTTTTTTGGGATGTGACGGTCCAGATGTGACGATCCAGAATCTTGGCTGATCAGGTTCGCCCTTTCCGAACAGGCCGATGAGATTGAGGGAAAAAAAATTATTGAAAGATGAGGCGTTCGACAGTTGGCGGCTTCACAGCCGTTTCGGCTGCTCGGATCACACTCGGAATTCTGGCGCCTTCTGGCCCCAAGGCTGGCGCTTTGTCATGACGCAGGCTCGTGCATGCATGCATGCATGCATGCAGTGGTTCTATGCCGTGTCGAAGCATCATAGGATGTCTATAAGAGTCGCCTCCCCGTCCGCCTCAATCACGTCCGTTGTCTCTTCTACTTCTCATCCTCTGCAGGTCTACATCTGGAACAATCAGATATACAATCAAGAGAGACATCCAAGCCTCCCTCTCATCACCTACTTTAATATAATATACCCTTGATCTCTTAATATTACTTGATCATTTATACTTGATCATTCCACTTATCCAATTCATATTATTTCTTTCTCATAACACACCTCATTGATACTGGCATAAAAATAATCATCATGGGTGTTATTCAATACCGCACAAACGACGCTCTGGAAATCAACCCTCCAGCGGGTGACCAGCAGCTGTCAGAGAACGGCTCCGACTGGCTCTGGGCTGTGACTGCCGTCTACGTGATCTCATTTGTAAGCTCTTGACAACTTTGATCTCTGATTGATGCATTGGCAACAAACAATAGCAACACGATGCTGACCAGCCTCGCAATAAATTAGATTATCTTCTGCGGTCTGACATTCGTCGCACGCAACGGCGAGAAGGTGTTCCACTACATCTACACCATCGCCCTGCTGGTCGGCTCCGTCACATACTTCGCCCAGGCCTCTGACATTGCCTACAGCGTCGTCGAGACCACCGACCAGCTCGGCAACGGCCTGACGCGCCAGATCTTCTTTGCTCGCTACATCAACTGGGTCGTCACCTTCCCGAGCGTGATCCTCACCCTGGGCCTGCTGTCGGGCATCTCGTGGGCCACCATCGTCTATAACATCTTCCTCGCCTGGTTCTGGATCGTCTCCTACCTGTGCTCAGCCTATACCACCACCACCTACAAGTGGGGCTTCTACGGCTTCGGAACCATTGCTTGGGTCCTGCTCGCTGCCGGTACCACCGCCCATTCCCTGCCGCATGCCCGCCGCGTTGGTGTCGCCCGCGACTACTGCGTGCTGTCTGGCTGGACCAACCTGCTGTGGCTGCTGTACCCCATTGCCTTTGGCCTGAGCGACGGCGGCAACAAGATCTCCGAGACCAGCGGATTCATCTTCTTCGGTATCCTCGATATCCTGTTCGTCCCGGTCCTGTCCTTTGCCACCATTGGTCTGTCCGCCAGATGGGACTTTGGCAAGCTTAACCTCGCCTTCACCCAGTACGGCCGTGTGCCCGTTGCCAGCGGCAACTTCCCCGAGAAGGACGAGACCGCAGTTGACCCGGTTGCCACGCCCGCAGCTCAGACTGGCGGTGTCACTGTCTAATAATCGGATAATCAAAAGAGCACACAATGGCGTCGCGGAGTAGAGACAGTATCCCGTCTCGCTCTACAACCACAAAACAGGGCGAGCTGCTTGAACGCAACAGCCATCGAGAGACGTCGACGGCCAAGCTCTCACTTATTTATATTCTTCATTCCCCATTTTCTTTTCGAACTTTTACGTCTCTCGCTTTTGAAAGTTTTGATCTTTCATGATGATGCGCATTGGTAGGGATACCCCATTTTTCACTCGCTTTTATGATGCAACGGCAAAATACCCAATGGCACCCCCAATTTTTGTGACTTTCTCTTGTCCACGGGCAAGAAAGCAACTGTCTTGCGAGGCAGCTGATAATGTATAATAATTACCATTCACTTTTTTGAGAATACTCGTATACATTACACATCCATTCGTTTGGAAAACAAATTGAAACAACTTTGATTTCTGGAATCAGATAGGCTGTGCCTGAAAGGAAACCCTTCAGCATGCCAGAAGTCTGCAGTGAATCCCTTTCCATACTTCATCAAGACGATGTGGGACAACATGCCAGTGCACCCAAGACACCCCACGTGACCAGGATTCAGTGTATCGCCTTCCAAGACACCTAAGAATGCAAGATATCGTTCGACTTCAATCTTTTCCGTCTGGTCTCCCTTAACAATGCTGAACCAAGACATGTAGTCCACAGAACTTGTGAGGCCTCACCCTATCGATCCCTACTACCCTTTCTTCATCGCATACAAGTGCTCCATACGACGTAGTAGTTGTCTAAGTGGGCTGCCCTCCTCCTTGGCCTTGGGATCCTTCGCTACGTATTTGGTATGTGCCAAACATGCAGCCAACTGACACATGCATGATCCAGACCCGGGCAAGACCTGCAATTTTTCCCACCTGCCAGCCCTTCTGGTGGCGCCATCACTCTTTTCGTGGCTGGGGTGACAAAAACAACAACACAAGCGTAGGTGTGAGTCTTTCCGAGTCCCGATACTTGTCTTAGACTTTATCTACATTTCCCTCCTTCAGCGCCAGAACCCCCAATAGGCCGAGAAATGCAAGGAGAGCAATGAGGTCCAGAACGGACAAAAGGCAACGCCTGCTTGATTCGCCGAAAAGAGAGCAGGCGTAAGTCACGTCTCGGCACGGGTGGCTTCTCTTCCGAGTTCCCTTGCTTTGATGTGAGACTATTATAGTCTGCTCCTGACACTGTATCTCGGCGAGTGTGAATGGCACATAATAAAGCTGTTTCCCTAGCTTCTCACCGTATTTCAAGCTGTGAACAGTTATAAGTCTCCGGGTGGCCGAGTGAAGACGAGATGGAGGCGTATGGAGGCGTATCGCCACTCATTGGCTAACTCTATTGATAGGTGATATGCCATCTGCATCACTTTGAGAACGCAAAGGTCGTGTCCTAGGTCACTGTGCATCATCGCTTCCCGCATAGTTCGGCCAGTTGATCACAGATAGGCGGAGCTATTATGTATCTTAGCAAAACACCGGCATAGTAGAATTTGGCTAGGATTTGCAAGATGGCAAAAGAGATGTGGACATGAACTCGATACCAATGTCTTCTCTACCACCCCCTTGCAGGAAAACAGAAAAAAAAAGCTTTAGAGGCATCGGATTTACAGGCTCGTGTCTCAAGGGGAAGCCCAGACAGGGGGAGATCACAGGCAACAGTACTATGTAGAAGTAGGAAGGTTTCACTACTTTCGGGCGTGCAAGTGGCGTCTTCTAGTCCTCACCGGTGGCATGTAGAATATTTCGTTCTAGAAGGCGGCGGTGAGATTTTTTGGTGCTTCGTATGTATTGCCATTCCTTCCTCTAAGCGGATAATGGAGAGTCGAAGGCAACCCGTCAAAGAAAAATAACCGAAGAAGAAAAAACGGACAAAAAAAAACGAAAAACAAAACGAAAACGAGCGTGTAAGCTCGGAAAGCCGGCGGGACCACCACCCGGCCACGCGTACTAGACGAAGCACCAATTGGTTGGGACCGCCGGTTGGGATAGATGGCGGGCTGGTCGCGTGGAATTTGGTTTGTTGTGCTTGGAAGGACGAGGCTGTGGTACCGAGAAAGGCTATGGACTGATATTCTCCACAACACGGGCACAGTATTGTTACTACGTATCTGACTATGCACGCTCACGAGCATGTTGTGATATCTCAGATTTTGGGCCAGTACCGAGATTTCAGCGTGCAGGTCCTATGGCCCAGCGTGGAATAGAATGGTCGTCACAAAAGACGTACGAGTACGAGTAAAGATGTTTATGAGATGTCCTGACAAACCCGGCCGCCGTTATTCCCAGAGCGAGTTTTTCGAAAGCTCACCCTTTGCTGTGGAGCCTCGTGGCAAAACACACCAAAAGCGCCATATGGTTCTCCTGGCCGGCATCCTGCTACTATGCACTACGACGTATGTACTACGACAGATGCGGGTTCCTAGTATGCAACTTACAAAGAACGGCAGGCTGTTGCAAACACACGAGCAAAGAAGTAGCCGGCAGAAAGCAGCAGGAAGCCGGAGAGAAAACCGGCGCCAAAATGTGAGACTGATTGCGCGTGGCCCGTCTTTGTTCTCGCACCCCTGCCACCGTACCGGGCTGGCAGCTAGGAACAAAAGCCATCCCTTGCCATGGACACACGTGCTTCACCAGCAGCGATGAGTCTGTCTCGGCTGGACTGCTTAGCTTCTTGGGAGGGGTTCGTCCGGAATTTCTTTTCTTTCGAATGGGGACTCCTGGCTACATATATCGTACATACGAGTAGTACTTAGTACTATGTAAGATAGTAGTGGTCCGAGTAAAACGGGGTCCATTCGGCATGCTTTCCTTTGTTCCTGCAACGGCCTCTCGTGGTGGATGGCGGATGGCTACATTCTCTGGCCAATGTGATCGCTCCGGATGCCTCGCAATGCCTTCCCGGACATGTTTTTATGCTGTTGTGCTGCTCATCTCCCGTCAGCTGAGGCCCAGCTGTGCCAACCAGCCGCTTGCACATACAAACTCTCAGCAGGAGGCAACGCTATTATACGAGCCTGTCGTACAAAAATATCGTACACGTACAGTAGGTCCGGGAGATACAGATGCACTGCGACGCCGGGTGAGGTTTTGTGCCGTTCCTATGCATATGTGGAGAATTGCACGTACATACGGAGTAGTACTATGCAAAATACTAGAGCCATATTAATGTCGATAACAGACGAGTTCAGCCCCTATAAAGCTATTTTCTGCCCACTGCCATGAGATAAGATAGAACAGAGTGGTAGCAATAGTGGCAGCAGTATCGTAGTGCTCGTAGGTGGGAATGCCAGTGGCCCCACGGGCTTGATCCACACTTACCGCCGTTAACCTGCGGCAGCGTTAGACCTATTCTGTGCTAAAGCGCAGCTAGAAAGAGCACGCTAGGGCGCCAAATGCGTACGAATGAGGAAACATTCTGCGCCTCAAAGGTAAATCTTTGGGGCCTGCTATAATAATAGTACCCCTCCGTAGTGGTCATAGTGGTCATAGTGGTCATAGTGTAGAAAAAGGTTTCTACGCGTACAGACTACGATTCGCTCTAACGCTGGCTTTCGCTACTACTCGCTAGCGGCGTTTGAGGGTGGCGCACCCGCAACTTTTAGCTCGCTTCCACTCAATTGCTCATAGCCTGATCTACTAGCACAGAGTATGGCTCCGTGTTGTGATCTCAAGTTTGGGGGGAGAGGGAGAAGGGGAGAGGTGTGCTAATACGCAAACGGCTGCACAAAAGCGGTGTGCACAAAAAGGCCATGCTGCCTTGCAGAACAGCCCCGAAGCAAGGGATGGGCGGATACTATGTGTGCAGTGGCAGATGGCATATGGCAAGCACGCGATGGGATATCTGACTACATACTATCTTACATGCTACTCCGTAAATCTACCACTGCTATGCGAAGAATGTGGTCCCAGGGACCGATTTGCGCAGCCGACAGACAGGGAAACCCGCTTGGGCCCGACACGGAGAGCGGGCGACACACTTACGCCAAGCTTTTCAGAATGCGACTTGCGCGACCGCGTACCCTGGGTGCGAGTATAGTGGTCCGCGAAACATACTTTGTACTCGTAGTACATATCGTAGAGAAGAGAAGAGGAAGAGGAAGGGGACCAACGAGCACGTATTGGCCGTTGAGAGTCGGGAGTCGTACGAGTCCGATATAGTGAGTAGCTCGTATCATATGTCTAGCCAATGAAAAGCCGGACTGGCTTTCAGTGTTGGAGTCTGGCCGGGGAGGGCCAGCTGTCAGCGATCTCTCTCGGCAAGCCGAGGGCAAGCGGCTTGTCTGTTTCCATGCTAAAAAAGAATACTACGATTACGAGCATGCATTTTCGAGTCCATTTTCTCGTCGCCTGCCTGAAATGAAGAGAGATGCAGGGCATATGGTGGAGAGTAGCACTGCTATGGATAGAGCGAGGCTAGCGTGTTTGGCCATAGGAAAATCTTACGACGTATGCGTACTTGTAGGCGTTCTGTATAGCGGCTGGAGGAAGGCTCGACTCGCTGGACTTGTTGAGCTTGCTCGTCTTTGGACCTGATCAGTATGGCTGCTCGCTGTCGCTGTCGCCGTTGCTGTCGCTGTTGCTGCTGCTGTGCGTCTCGGTCTCTGCTCTGCTCTGCTCTGCTCTGCTCGTAGCAGTGTGTCCGTTGCAAAGCATGAGATAGGATACAAAACTCCGTATTACTCGTACTCATACGAGTAGTCGTGGTATTCCCGTATCTGCTTATCGACAGGACCGCTCCACTACCGCGCACAATCCTTCCTGCTCCAGCACTCTGGCTCAACGCCTTTTGTTCCAGTCGGAACCTATTGAGCGGGGCCCTTTCCCCTTCTTGCCCCCCCTTGTGGCCACCCCGTTCTCTGGTCTTGGGAAAGAAGGAACGAAAACACGCAAGAGGATCCCCGTTGGCGTCGGTACTCCGTTTCAGTTGTCATTGGGCGCACCGTGTTACGATAAGAGTGGGACACCAACACCATCTCTAGCCTGTTGTTTTGACCAACAATAACGCGGGAAACCGGCACACAGACCAGGATTCTCACTGGAACTAGTCCAAACGTAGCCTGGTGCTAGAGTAGTGTGACCGTCCAGAGAACAGTGCGTGCTGCTCCTGCTTGCACGCGGTACCTGCGCCCGTCCGGTCCACTGACACCTGCTTTCTCTGTCTCTGTCTTCCCTCTCTGTCTCTCCCTTTCTCCCTGGCCCGCTAACTGGGCTCTCGGGCGGCAGGCGATACTAAGATACTACTATGGCAAGTAAGATGCTAAGATAGTGGTAGCAAGATACTAGGGGCCCCCAAGGCCAGGGAAAGCGCCCCCC